>VMDO01002086.1:0-179492 GCA_007922755.1 Pedetes capensis
AACCTTCTGAAACCATGAACCAAAATGAACTCTTCCTTCCTTAAGTTGCTTCTGTCAGGCATTTGGTCAAGGCAATTCAAGAGTAACTAATACACACGCACAACACTATGACTGTGTGTTGTGATACCAGGTATTATTTGGGTTGTGATACTAGATAATTCTGTGTCAGTCACACAACTCTGCCAATTTTTTTCCAAGTCTCAGTTTCTTCATCTATGAAGTACAATGTGGCCTATTTAATAGGTATTTTGAACCATTCACTCAATAAATATTTGTTGAGAGCTACTAAGTAGGAGATTTTGTACTGGATACTGCAGAATGAGGCTGGGCAAACCACTGCCCTATGTTATAATACAGTCAGAGATACAGGTACTGAGCCCAGATGCTTGTTCCACCCCAAAGAAGGATGAGGGCAATGACCCTATACTGCATATAACAAAAGATCTTTGTGCAGATTGTGAGGTCATAAAATGCCTGAGGATATTGTGGTTACCTTGAAATCTTAAGAGTTAGTAGGAAGAAAAGGGCAAAAATTAGTTCTGGGAAGAGGGAATGGAATGTGCTGAAGCCTTGTGTCCATATAAACCCTGACCAAATCAAGAAGCACAAGAAAGTGAAGGGCAAAATCAGGGAGATAAGTACAGTGACCAGTGTGAGAAGTGACTCCACATGCCATATAAAAGATCTCTGGAGGTTTTTGCTTGTTTTTGTTTTATTGTTGTTGCTTTGTTTTTGTTTTATTGCAAAAACCAATGCCAAATTAGGACTTTCAGGTAGATAATTGATGGAAGTGGTTGTGGGAAAGGATATTGGAACCTACATGTTCCATTTGGAATGATCATTTTGTAGTAAAGAGAAGGGAGAAGGGTTAGAACAGGTGCAGGAAGACTAAACAGGGAACTTTGAGGAGGATTCAGGTGAGAGGGGATGGTGGTTTGGACTAGGACAAAGGCAGTCAAGAAATGTGAAAAGAAAGAGATAAAATTGGGAGTTTTAGTAATATGGGATTGAAGAAAAATAATGGTACAAATGACACCTAAATGTCTGCCTAAATGGTGATGTCATTCACTGAAATAGAGGACACCAGAGGAAAAGTGGATTCAGAGGAATCCACTGTCTTGGATGCACTGAGTCTGAGGTAGTCTTGAGACTTGCAAATTTTGACAATGAGTAGAAATTTGGACATACAGGTGTGAGGTTCTGAGGTGAGATTTGAACTAGAGTCTAAGTAGGTGGTCATCCCTAATGGCAATGGCAGCCATATACAGGAGTGAGATTCCTGAGAGACAATATGCTGTTGTTTGGTGCCCCTGAGTCGAATCCAACTCACAGCAACACTAAGCACAACAGAACAAAACATTACCCAGCACTGTGCCATGCACATGATCTTTTTATGTTTAAGGCCTGTGATGCAGCTACTGTGTTTCTTCTCATTTTGGGTAGTGTCACATTAGCAAATGGAGGTCCTGGGGGTTGTACTCTATTCTCATCATTAAGGTCGACTCTACTTTGAGGAGACAACTCTTACCCTGTCATCTTTTGAGTGCCTTCCAGCCTAAGGGGCTCATTTTCTAGCACTATATCTGTCAGTGCTACTGTGCTATTCATAGGGTTTTCAATGGCGTCTTGTTTCAGGAGTGGGCTGCAAGGTCCTTCTTCCTAGTCTATCTTTGTCTGGAAGCTCAGATGAAACTTGTCCACCATGAGTCACCCTGCTGGTATCTGAAATACTGGTGGCATAGCTTTTAGCATTACAGCGACACACAATTCCCCACAATACAACAAGCTGACAGACACATGAGGAAAAGACATTATAAACAGGAACAAAAGAAAGAGAAGAGGGTCCAAGACTAAGCCTTGAGCCTCTTCTGTATTTAATGGAAAGTTAGAGAAGAATAATGCTGCAAAGAGAAAGGTGTAAAAAGAAGGTATAAACTGAAATTTTCCCACTGTATTAAATGTTATGAAGGTTGTTAGTGACCTGAGAAGGCTATATGGGAGGAAGGACAGGTAAGAGCCAGATAGTAGTAGAATGAGAAATGGGTGGGAGATGAGGAAATGGAGACTTCAAGTATAGACAGCTTTGCTGAGACATTTGTCCTGGGAAATTAGAAAGGAATGTGGAATAAAAATGGTTAGGAAAAGCTTAAAGCCAGGCATGTTGGTGCACAACTATAATCCCAGCACTCAGGAGGCTAAGGCAGGAGAATTGAGAGTTCCAGGCCAACCTGGGATACAGAGAAAGACCTTGTCTCAAGAAACAAAATTTTAAAAAAAGAAAAGAAAGAAGGAAGGAAGGAAAGAAGGAAGGAAGAGGAAAGGACAGGAAGAGTATTTAACTGTGTGTGTCAAGATCTGTGGAAGATGCCTTGATAGTGTGAGATCCTCATGAAGACAAAAGAAGACAGAAGCTAAGGCCCAGGGAGAGGGGAAGCATTAGGAGGAGGGCCAGTCCAATAATGTAACAGGCAGGTAAAGACCTGTTAGCCTGAGTTTAAGGAAGTTCCAGTCTGGCAGCTTCAATTGCCTCTGAAAGTAAAAGGAAAAATCAGAAGTTCAGAGTGAAGGGACTTGAAATAGTCAGATGGTGGGCAAGGTGAAGGTGGTCATTATAGAGAGTGGATGAGAGAGCTCATAGGCCATATGGAGGGTGGTGGTGGTTATTGTTATCACGTGCTGTCAAGTTGGTCCATCTCACAGAGACCCTATGTACAACAGGATGAAACACTATTTAAAAACCCTATGACTATTGAGGGTACGGTCATGAGTTTATTGTGATACCATTATGTCCTATTGTGTGGCTCTCTCAGGCATGGCCTCACTACTCAGATACGGACCTGGAAATGTAGAAAATAAGGCCAGGATTTTACTATATCCATGTGAGGGAAAGAATCAGCAAGCAAGTAAGCTGTAAGGAGGGAAGAACAGGTCTGAGGATTGCCATGAAAGCTCTCTCTTTACACCTCAGTGTGACAGGACACCAACTGGCCCTGTTTCTTACATCTCAGAACTGCAAGTAGGGCAAAAGCTAAGGACCAATTTGCCATGAACAAGTCACATTCTACAGGGAGCCTCCAACCCGGCTGCTCACAACTGGGGCCAGATTCCTGCTTCCCTCCTTTCCTCTCACTTCTACAACCAGGTTTTACCAAAAGAGGTGAAATAACCCTAGAGCCACAGGATTTCATTCCCCAGCCCCCATCACGGCACCACTGTTACCCGGTATTGACAGTCATCTTGTCATTTGAAAAAAGTGAAAAAGATCAGACAGGAGAATACTAGACATTCCAGAGGACGCAGAAGCGATCAGGAAGTTACAGATCTATGCCAAAGATGTGTGTAAGGGATGAAAAGGGGAAACAGTCAGAGTATATTTCTTAACTTCAATTTATTATCTCTACATTAATACATCAGTCACATCAGCCTCACATCTCACCTGTAACATGACTCCGTACGATGTAAGTGTTACATAAGGAACCGTGTTCGTTGCCACATAGTCCTATTCCATTGTTCTTTCTCCTTGTGATTTTTGTCCCTCTCCCATGCTTCTGCCTCAATAATTGTGCCTTCTCTCTTCCCAAAATCAGCAAGTGGAGCAGAGATAAGGGCCCAGGGTGGAAAAGTCTGCCAAGATTCTCTATCGCAGCTCCTTCTCTTCTGCAGCTCATATTTGCCCAGAGTAACCAAACAACAGATCCTCTCTCAAGCTCATTTTTGCCAGTCCTGTGGGACAGAAGGCAAAGGTTGTCTCCCCAATGTCCTAAGGGAATTGAGGCTTCATAGTCTGGGGGATATGGCACCATTCCCAGGCTTGGAAAAAGAGCAGGGGCTCGCTGCCAACATTTCAGACCCTCTGCAGAGATGAGGTCTTACCTTAGTGCAAAGCCATTGCTGAGCTCCAAAGCAGTGACTTCCTCTCCCTTTTCCAAAACCAACACTCCACTATTTGATGAGTCATTGGTTCCCTGACATTTGTTGAACACACTTGAAATGTTCCCAGAGGGAGGAAAATTATACTGTAATCAAGCCACTCATTCTCCCTCCAGCCCTCCCCTTTTTCTCCAGTCCTTGCAAGTGAGGACCCTACCAGTTTACCAGGCAAAGCCTCTGGTACTAAGGCCCTTTCTTGTGTAACTCAATTGAACGAGCTGGTTTCTAGGTTTTCAAAAAAGAAAAAAAATGAACCAGGTCTCCCCACAGCCTCACTCAGGATCCAGACACTAGTATTTTTCCAGTAACTGAGAAAGATCAGGAGGAATGAGGTGGGATCAGGGTTTCCTCATGTTACAAATTCGAGCTGATTCAGGGATGGCAGGGAGATGGGACTCACTTGATCAATAAGCAACTGAGTTTTAGCAGGATGGAGAACAGTACCAAAGATCTTCAAGTCTCTGGGTGGGGTATTTCTATGACCTAGAGAGGATATCATCAGCACACAGGAGACAAGCAGCTCTCATCTCCAGAAGCCAGAAGTCAGCAATAGGATGAAGGCCTCCAAGATACCTTTTGGTCTTCATCTCAGCCTAAAGTTTTTCATCCATAATGATATTAACTGTCTCAGAAAAGGAGGAGAGAGAGTTTGATCAGTCATTTAACTGTCATGTAAAGGAAACCAAGTCTGTACCAGGCACTATGCAAAGTTCTCTGAAAAACCATGAACAAGATAAGATCCACCCCTTTTGAGGTGGAAGAGATACATACATTAAAATATGCTTCTAGCTATAGTTTTTTATGATTGTCATCAGAGAGAAAAGAGTGAAAAGATTTCAAAACTAGTTGATTAATGTGACAACACTTTTTTGATAGCAAAGCTCTGATAAAAATGTAAAACAATGTACACATAAGGTCAGGATGACCAGCTCATCCTGTTGGCCAGCAACGTTCCCGCTTTTAGTGCTGAAAATCCTCCAGTCCAGGGCAATTGGAGATGTCTAGTTATATTAAATGAGAATCAAAATCAAATGCCTATAGGCAACTAAAGTAGATTAATGAAGTAGGGAAAATGAGGGGAAAGAAAACACAGACACAATGAAAAATGGCAATTTATCCTTCTCCACCTGCAGTAGAAAGGGAAGCAATAAAACTTGAAAGAATGCTAGCTCAGAGCTATCGGAACCTGTGTCTCCCAGACTGCAATTCCTAAGACCCTAAATAAGGTCTTAAATTTTTTTTTTTTTTTTGGAAATTTTTAATGTACATGTTAATGTGATTCATTTTGACATGCTTTTCATTGTGACATTTCCATATATGCATTTTGATAAACATTATTCATATAGGTTACCCCTTACCCTCCCCTATGCTTACCCCCCACACCCTTCCCATCTAAGTTTCCCATCTAAGTGTTCTCTATCTTTTACTTAGTAGTATTTTTCTATATGTCCTTGGGTTCCAGTTCTGTTTAAGATAGAAACTTTTCCTGTAGTGGTCTTTGTTTTTATCTTGTTAGAACAATTACATGCGATTTCTAGTCCATTTATATTGACATCATTCTTATCTTCCCCTCCCCCTTTTATTATGATCCAACCTTTGAATAGGATTTTTCCTTCTTGTAATTTTGAATCAGCTCCCTCATATGAGTGAGAACATGTGTTGTTTCTCTTTCTGAGCTCGTGTTCGTTCACTCTAAAATAATTTTCTCTAATTCCATCCATTTTGCTGCGAATGACCTTATTTCATTTTTCTTGATTGCTGAGAAGTATTCCATTGTGTATATATATCATAGTTTTTTTAATCTATTCTTCTGTTGAAGGGCACTTTGGTTGATTCCATATCCTTGCTATTGTGAAAAGCGCCGCATTGAACATGGAGATGCAGGTGTCTCTATGGTATGATGACCCATCTCTACAAGGAAAATTTCAAAACGTTAAAGAAAGAAATAGCAGAGGACACTGAAAAATGGAAAGATCTCCCCTGTTCCTGGATAGGGAGAATTAATATTGTAAAAATGGCTATCCTACCAAAAGCAATGTATAGATTTAATGCAATACCCATTAAAATTCCACTGACTGACTTTACAGAAATAGAAAAAATGATCCAAAAATTCATATGGAACCACAAAAGACCATGTATAGCCAAAACACTCTTAAGCTGCAAAATGAATGCAGGTGGAATCACAATTCCTGACTTCAAGCTATACTATAGAGCAGTGGTTGCAAAAACAGCTTGGTACTGGCACAAAAATAGGCCCAAAGACATCTGGAACAGAAGACCCAGAAATACCTCAACACACCTATAGCCACCTGATTTTCGACAAAGGAGCAAAGCAAGTAAACTGGAAAAAGGACAGCCTCTTCAACAAATGGTGCTGGGAAACATGGGCATCCACATGCAGAAAAATTGATCTCTCAATATACACGAGAGTTAACTCAAAATGGATAAAAGATCTCAACATAAAACCAGAAACGTTAAAACTCATAGAAGGCAAGATAGGCAACACACTCCATCATATAGGCTTAGGAAAATATTTCCTTAATAGGACTCCAATTGCTCAAGAAATTGCAATAAAAATAGATAAATGGGATTACATGAAATTAAAAAGCTTCTGCACAGCAAAAGAAAGAATTAACAGAGTCAAGGAAACCCCCACGGAATGGGAAAAAAATCTTCACATTTTATACATCAGACAGAGGTCTAATTACTAGAATTTATAAAGAACTCAAGAAAAAGGTCTTAAATTTAAAACTTTAAAAAAGAAGAAAGATTTGAGGACATCTAGAGCTGCAGACACAATGTATGACCAAAAATTGCTTGATTGGGTCGAAATTTTTTAAAAAACTGAATTAGATAAAGATCAACAAATTGTATATAAAATACAGCTGAGTACCTGTTACTGTCTGTCTAATAAACTAAGAGTAGTTGTTACATTTCTTAATGTTTGTACACCCTAAAGAATAACAGCCTTTCTTGATGCAGGAAATTACATGAAATTCAAGTTTTTTCAAGTTTACTGGAACACAGAAAAGCCCATTCATTCATGCATTGTTTATAGTTGATTTCAAACTTTAACAGCAGGACTGAGTGGGTAGAGACTATATGGCAAAGAATGAAATGTTTATTATCTAGCTCTTTACAGACTAGGACTAGAGTTTAGCTCAGTTGGTAGAATACTGTTCTGCACTCTCAGAGAACCCAGGTTTGATCCCCAGCACTACAAATACAGGAGGAGAACATGGCAATCCACTCCCAAAGCAATCCCCAAAAAGTCAGTCATTGAAAACCCTAAGAGGCTATCTATGAGTCGGACCCGACTCCACAGCACCTAAGAACAACATCTTTACAGAACATGTTTGCCAACCCCTGATTTAAAGTTTAGCCACATCGCCTCCTGCTGATTATTGTCAGGAACAATCACCTACAAGGAATGACTAAATTAAAAAATATTTTAACATTTTAAGAAAGGACAAAATATGTATTTTATATACAATTGGTTGATCTTTAAGTATTGATATCTAATTCATTTTTTTAAAAAATATGGACTCAATCAAGCAATTTGTGGTCCACATATTACCCGCAGAGCACCATTTTATAAGGTCTGATACACATCATATGTTCTTTAATAGTACTGACCTCATGACATTTATACCAGTTCCTTAATTTAAAGGCAAATGTATTACAGCTGACTATTTAATCAATTGATTGCAATTTAAAACATGTTTATAATTCAATCTCTTTACCCGTTAGTCCCTTTCCAGGATCTCCAAATCTTCTCAGGCACAGCCTATAGCAGCTTTTTCCCACCCTAAATAAAATAAAACTCTCCTTTAGTTCTAGCTCTGTCCTGTATTTCATCCACTTCCTTCCTGAATTTCTTCATAGGACAGCCACTACTTATTGCCTCCACTATCGTCTCCCATTGTCTCCTCATCCCAGTGAAGTGTAGCTGTTTTGGAGAACACTTCACTGAATGTACTTCAGAGAAGGCCACTGATGGCCACTTCATTCCAAAATTCAGTAGATACTTTTGAATTCCCTTTTGACTTAACTTTTTCTGGCACTTGGCATCACTGACAAATTCCTTTACTTTAAAAGCCTCCCTATCCTTGAATTTCACAATGTCAACTGTTTCCTGCCTACAGCCATATCACTGTGACATCTAATCCCATCAGATCTCAGAAGCTAAGCAGATTGTGCCTGGTTAGTACTTGGATGGGAGACCACCTAGGAACACCAGGTGCTGTAGACTTGGGAGAAGGACCCGGTAGCCCAGTCCCAAAAAACAATCAGCCATTGAAAACCCTATGAATAGCAGAGAAGCACAATAGTGTTTTCCTGTTATACATAGGGCGGTTATGAGTTGGACACCGACTTGATGTCACCTAACAACTGTTCCTAGTTCTCTCCTAATCTCTCTGACTACTTGGTCCCCTCCCCAGGGCTCTATTTCATTTAGATAATATTCATTGACATCTGATATGTAGTAAGTATGGCTCTAACTATCTTCCAAATGTAGCCAGCATATATCTCACACTACAAGAAATTAAACTTTATATCCGTAAAATAAGGAATCTGAACACCCAGCTTGCATGACCTATGTGGTTGTAATTCAGTTTTTATTAAGGTTGCCACCTTCCTCCCAAAGTCATATTGGAATCTGGTAAAAGGAAAATAATGGGAGAAGTACATTGGGCCTGCACATCTTCATCATGTGTATCTGGGTCCCTTGAGGTTTGCTGTCTGTCTCAAAGCCATGGCAGGATCCCAGGGGCCAACCATTCTCCTTCCCTAAAAATATCACATACCCTAGAATGCACCATCTGCTCTGCTCTCTAGACTTTTCTTCACTTCTGAATCCAGAGTTTACTCCCTTCCTCTCTGATAGCCTAAAGTCTTTTTACCTCTTAAATAGGTTTAAGATTCCATTGTTGTTAGGTGCTGTCGAGTCGGGTCTGACTCACAGCAACCCTCATAGGGTTTTCAATGGCTGATTGCTTTGGGACTGCCTCAGGAATGGATTGCCATGTCCTTCTCCCATTTTTGCAGTGCTGGGGATCAAACCTGAGTCCTCAGAGAGTGTGGAGCAGCACTCTACCAACTGAGCTCAAACCCAGCCCCTTAGGATTCTATACAAGGCATGAAATCCATTAATTGCAGATTGCTTCTGCTCCTCATCCCACCTTCAAAAAAAAAAACCTCAAAGTCAAGAAAACATTCTAAAAGGTATGCCTTCTTTGATGGGAAGTGAAGATAAAAAACACAGGGAAATTTTTACCAATTTATGGTTCAGTGGAGTCTCCTTCTACAATTCTGATGCCTGCTCTGAGAAGTGAGAATTATCATCAACAAGAAAATTTGACTTGAAGTTGTCTAAGGCAACTACACTATAAATTTCCAGCTATTTACCACTGCCTAGCAGGACCCATCTTCTTACTTCTGCCATGAAATGTTGGTGTTCTTGCACTAGCATGGGTTCTCTCACTCTGTATACTTTCCAAGGGCAAAATCATTCATGCCCATCATACTAACTGGCACCTACATACAAGGTGCAGTTTTTTCTTTGACTTGGGTCTCTTCCTTCACCTGCTCCCTGGGTCCTCTCCACCAACATAACTCATTCAAACTTCAAGTTCATCCCTTTCAAAACTCACTTATTGTCTCATTATCACCTTGTCTTCCTTCCACCTGTTCCTGCCCCTAGACTTCTTGGTTAATGGTGCCATGATCTTTCCAATTGCCCAAATTTAAAAGCCTCTGAATTAGCCCTATCCTTTATTCTCTCTGTCACTAAATCTCTATTTATCTGTCATATTTTCCCTTCCACCCCCATGGCTGTATCATTTGGGTCTTCATCCTTCCATCAAATGACACCAAGATTCTTCACCAGATGCATACCCAAGTTATACTCTGCATTGAAGTCAGATGGCACTTCATAAATTACAACCTAGATAATATTCTCCAGCATTAAAATATTTAGGAGTAACCCAGTACCCTTAGAATGAAACTTAAATTCTTTCAGCAAATTCCTTTATTATTTGAACTTAGTTTTACCAATCTAACTTTTGGCCCCAACATCTCAATTCCAAACCCAGCATGAGCATTCTACATGAAACTGATTTCCATTCCCTGTGCATGTTGTAATCTATCAACACTCCAAGTATTAGCTACAACTGGTTTCTTTCATTTTCTCCAGGAAAGAAATTTCCTAATCCTTCAAATACCTCACTGGCTTAAATGCCATCACTTCTCATGCCTCTTGTGATCTATTACTTACTTCCTGAAAGGCCGCTTTGCTTATAATACACATGGGTCTTGGAGTCAGAGAAAGATCCAAACACTGCCTTTCTGCCCCTGACCTACCTGACCTTGGACAACTAATCTTGCATTGATGACACAAAATTTTCTCATCTTTAAAATGAGTAGTTTCATATAAAGCTCAGAATTTTTGTAAGTAGAGAAAGAGATAACACCTAAGGTCACTGGCTCAGAGTTTGGCATATTATAGTAGCCTGATAAATCTTAATTTCCACATCAAAATATAGATATTTTTCCTCTCTGTTCACATTAAATATATTTTTGCATCATAACTGTATTTTAACATATATTTATAACCCACTGTAATGTTTTAAAGTTAAGAGCCATTTTTTATAATTTTTATATTTATAGTGCCTATCTGTTGTATTCATCAAATTAAATGTTAAATTAAATGAATTCACTTTTGCAAAGAACTATATCCACTACCTACTCTGTTCAAGGTTCAGTGCTTAGGGAAGTAGAAACTACAAAGAAGAGCACATTCTTGCCTTCAAAGTTCAAGACCAACACATCTAGTTCTGACCAAATGAAACAAAAGAGACCATATTTGTCTTCCCACTTTAAACAAAGGCTAGACAAAATATACAAAACAATGACATGTAAGCCATTGGATATCAAGCAATAAAGGACAGTTTTTACTGATAAATGGGAAAAACTGAGATGCCCATGATTGCTACAGTTGTTAACTAGAACTTTTGTGGCCATGAGGCAGGGAGATGGAGCCAACACTCAGGCCAGTAACCACCCAGGATTAGGGAGATGAAGAAGGGATCACAGAGGTGTGGCAAGGTGGAGACACTGCATTGGAAAGGGTGCCAGGGATAAGAGATGTACACAGCGAGGACCCCAGGATGCTGCGGTGAGCCTCCCTTAGGGGACCAGGTGAACATTCATCACCAAAGCTGCCTGTGAGGAAACCACCCAAAGCCAGGGAAAGAATCACCTAAAAGAACTAGAGGGACAGAGTCCAGAGCTCAGCCAAGGATCAGAATTTTACCAATTCTCAACAATCAGAGTGCAGAATTTCATAGGCCACTGTACTAGTAATGCAGGTCTTCCTCAGTAAGGAAAGATGAAAGGGACTCAGTACATGTCTGATTCCATCTAATGTAGCTATCACCACATATCATGAAGTTTAAAAGTAACATAAGTTTTCCAAGAAGCTTTCCCTCCTCCCAAAATATAACTGCATCACAGAATAAAGTACAACATTTAAACCAATGTAGAAATCCAGCACCCAAAAGGTAAATGCAATGGCTGACATATAATTAAAAACAAACAGTTAAGAAGAAAAATACAACCCATAATGAAAAGAGAAATCAATCAATTAAAATCAACCCAGAAATGACATAAAGGATTAGAGGTCATAGACCAACATTAAAATTACTATTATAATTACATTCCATATATTAAGGATACTAAAAATGAGATCAAATGTGTTAAGACACAAAAAATATTAAAAAGACTCAGTGAATTTTGGCAGATAAAAAGTATAAACTCTGAGATGAAAAATACTGAACGTAATTAAAATCAGGGCAGACTTTGCAGAAGAAAATTTTGGTGAGGTTGAAGACATTAACACTAGAAACTAGTGTTAGAAACTAGAAACTGGTATGAAATTCACAAAGGAAAAAGACCAACAGAAAGAATTGAATAAATCAAATATTGATGTAATTTCAGTCCCTTAAATAATGCAAAACATTTGAAGAAATAATAGCCTTATATTTTCTAAATTTGGTGAGAACTATAAACTCATAGATACCAAGCACAAGAAACATCAAGAAAAATAAAGACATTAAAATAAAACTACATGTGTATGTGTGTGTGCATATATATATACATATGCATATATATGTACATATATGTGTGTATGTATGTGTGTGTATATATATATATATATCAAACCCAGATCCTCAGAGAGTACAGCACAGCACTCTACCAACTGAGCTAAACCCTAACAACAACAATTTATCTATCTATCTATCTATCTATCTATCTATCTATCTATGGCTTGAAAAACTATGTTGTTGTTATTAGGTGCCGTCAAGTAGTGTCCGACTCATAGTGACCCTCATAGGGTTTTCAATGGCTGATTGTTTTGGGATTGCCTTGGGAGTGGATTGCCACGTCGTCCTCCCATTTTTGTGGTGCTAGGAATCGAACTCGGGACCTCGGAGACTGCAGAGTGGCGCTCTACCAACTGAGCTAAATCCCAACCCTGAAAAACTATACATGAGATAGATAAGAAGTGCAACCGTAGTGCTCCTTGGAAGCAAGGACGGCTAGACTGCATCTTACTTATTTTGGACATGTTGTCAGGAAGAAGCAATTCCTGGAGAAGGACATGTTTGAGAGAGTGGTGGGTCAACAAAAAAAGGCAAACCCTCAACTAGATAGGTCTGCAACAATGTACTTAAAGATAAAAAAGATCATGTGCTTGGCACAGTGTCAAGGAGTTGTGCATAGGGTTGCTATGAGTTGGACCCAACTCAATGCACCTAACAACAACAAGATATGTGAGACTGGTGGGGTGGGGAGGAAACAGGAAGAAAGGTTAGTGAGGGAGTGAATAAGAGCAAAGTATAAATGTTTAAGGAGGTGAAAGTGTTAACAATACTGATTTGATAAATGCACACTATATATATGAACTGAATTACCACTCTGTATCCCATAATTATGTACAATAAAAAAGAGCAAAGTATATGACATACTTGTATAGAAAAGCTATCAAGAAACACATTACATTGTACATTAATTTTAAAAACAAATAAATAAATGAAGACCTATCAAAATAAAATTGTCTAAAAGTCACAGAACTAGCAGCCAAAGGGGGAGAAAAAAAATCAAAGAAAAGAATGATAGAGTTCCCATCAGAAACAAGGCATGCTAGATGAAAAAGCCATATATTCAAGGCACTGAAAGAAGTAACTGTCAACATAAAATTCTGCACCCACTGGAAATATCTTTAAAAGTCAAAAGTAAAATAAAGACATCTCATACATATAAAAGTTGACCTACAGAAGTGGAGGTATATACTTTGTTCGTAAGTTAGGAGACTCAATATCATTTACGATATCAATTCTAAATAATTATACTTGAATCTACAATAAAATTCCAATACTTTTCTAAAAATTGATACCCTGATTCTAAACTTTACATGAGAATGCAAAGAATTGACAATAAACTGAATTTCTGAAAAAGAAGCAAGTTGTAGGACTAAAAATAAAATTTTATACAATTAAAAAATATTTAGCATTACAGCAATTAAAACAGTGTGTGTTGTTATAAAAATAGGCAAATAGATCACTGGAATAGAATAAAAGTCTAGAATAAAACCCAATGCGACCTGCACAATTGATTTACAACGAAGATGGAAAAACAATCAGTGCAGTGAATAAAATGAATAGTGTGTGTTATTTTTTTTAATAGTGCTAGAGCCAGGTATGGGGGCCATGCCTGTAATCCCAGCATTTGGGAGGTGGAAGGAGGAAGATCACAAGTATAAGGACAGCGTGGCCTACATAGTGAGATCCTTTATCAAAATAAAACAAAATAAGACAAAAAAGGGTGCTGTAAAAATTGGGTTACTGTTGTTGCTATTAGGTACCCAGGGGTTGAGTCTGACTCCTAGCAACCCTATGTACAAACAGAATAAAACACTCCTTGACACTGTGCCATGCACATGATCTTTTTTATGTTTAAACCCATTGCTGCAGCCACTACATCAACCCATTTATTTGAAGACCCATCACCTTCCCAAACCTGATGTCCTTCTCCAGGTATTGGTCCTTCCTGACTATATGTCCAAAATATGTCAGACACAGTCTAGCCATCCTTGCTTCCAAGGAGCACTCTGGTTGCACTTCTTCTAGGACAGATCTGTTGGTTCTCTTGGCAGTCCACGGTATATACAATATTCATCTCCAGCACCCATAATTCAAAAGCACCAATTCTTCTCCTGTCTCCCTTATTCAATGTCCAGCTTTCACAAAAAAGAGCTTGTATGTATACCTTGTACCGCATAGAAAATTAATACTAAGTGAATCATAACCCAAAAGATAAAACTTGAAATTTTACAACTCGAAAGCAAAAGAAGAAAAATTGCTCATCTTGAGTTGGGCAAATATTTTTTTAATACTATGCCAAATATATTAGTAAGAAACAAATTAATAGAAACAAATTAAAAGAAACAAAGTGGACTTTCTCAATACTAAGAAAAAAAACAAAACAAAAAAAAAAACAAAAAAACCCTTTAACCTTCAAAAGATACTGTTGAGAATGAAAACACAAGTCTCAGACTGGGAAAATAATGGCTGCAGAATATAGATGAAGGACCTGAATCTACAGTGTATAAAGAACGAACTCTTTAAAATCATAAGAAAACAACCAAACTTTTTAAGTGACCAAAATATTTTAACAGACATTTCACAAATAAAATATATGGATGGTGAATAATCACATGAAAAGATGCCCAACATTAGTAGCCATTAGGGAAGCACAAACAAAAACCGTGAAAGATCTTCACTCACTCATTGGAATGGCTAAAATTAAAGCTACTGTACCAGGAGCTGGCAGGCATGTGAAGAAAGTGGAAGTCTCATACACTGTTGTTGTTGTTCCTGTTGTTAGGTGCTGTTGAGTCCTGTCTGACTCATAGTGACCCTCATAGTCACAGGGTTTTCAATGGCTGATTGTTTTGGGATTGCCTTGGGAGTGGGTTGCCACATCCTTCTCCCATTTTTGCGGTGCTGGGAATTGAACTCGGGGCCTCAGAGACTGCAGTGCAGCACTCTACCAACTGAGCTAAATCCCAGCCCTCATACACTGTAGGAATGTAAAATACAACAAACACTTTGGGAAACCTTTGGGCAATCACTTAAGTTAAATGTATATCTATCTCCCGTACAACCAAACCATCCCACACCTAGGCATTGACAAAAGGGAAATAAACGCATCTACTTTATACAAAGACTTGTATGGACATGTTCCTAGCAGCCTTCTGTTAATCATGGTGAAAACCTGAAAATAACCCAAATGTCCAACAACAGACGAAGAAGCAAACATTGTACAGCTATACAATAGAATACTACTTAACAATTATAAAGGAATGAGCTATTGATCCATGCAACAATCTGAACAAGTTTCAGCATGTCTATACTGAGTGAAAGAAGCCAGCCAGCAAGCAGTACACACAGCAGTATTCCATTAGTTGTTGTTGTTGTTGTTGTTGTTGTTGTTAGGTGCCATCAAGTCGATATCCATCTCATAGCGATCCTCATAGGGTTTTCAATGGCTGACTGTTTCAGGATTGCCTTGGGAGTGGGTTGCCAGGCCCTTCTCCCATTTTTGCAGTGCTGGGAATTGAACTAAGGACCTCAGAGACTGCAGTGCAGCGTTCTACCAACTGAGCTAAATCCCAGCCCATTCCATTAGTACAAACTTAAAATAGCAATTAATCTACAGTGACAAAAAGCAAACCAGACCCTGGGGATTGGGGAGGAGGTGGGAATGAAAAAGGTCATTAAATAACATGAGGCAATGTTTGATGGGAGGGATTGTTTCATGAGCGTACATGTGCGTCAAAATTTTTCAAATTGTATAATTTAAACAATGCAGCTTATTTATGTCAGGGTTACCTCAATATTGCTGGAAGAGGGAGAGGAGAAGGAGAAATTTTATAAACTGGAACATCTGAATTTTGTTCAGTACTGTCCCAAACACTCCTTTTCCTCAAAGCCATGGGAGAATACCCATTGCCTTCACCACTTGCCACACATAAGGCAGCCTGGTTCTGACTCAGCAGAGGGAAAGGGCAGGAAAGCTGAAATACAAGAAATGTAAGCAAGAGGAGTCATCTGGCCTCATCCACAGCCACCCTCTTCCCAGCCACCACAAGGGATAATGGGCACAGGAAGCTGGGGGCTGTGGCTCTTGGACAAACCAAGTTGGCACCAAGCACTACTTTTGTTCAGAGATTTTTTTTTTTAACTCAACCCTCTTATAAACAATTCAGAAAGTTTTCACCCTTAGGAAACCATGTTGCTGCTTTCCTGGTTTACCCCATTACAATGAGCTCATTTTAGAGTAGTTTCTAAACCCAGTCACTGGAACGGGACCACCATGCTAGCAAGTGGTTTGTAACTTGCTCAACAAAAGCATGAATGGACCAAGGACTCAATATATATATTAAAGAAATACCCCAACTTAAAATAGTTTTCTCCACCTCATTTTAATAGCGTCCCTATCCATTCAGGGACTTTCATAAAGAAGCCCACAATTAATGACATGTGTTTATCGGCAAAGCCACTTACCTGAAATACACAGTGGTCGATGTTCTCTCTCTGGGTACGAAGTTTATTTATGAGAAAGCCTCGGCCTAAGGATATAAATAGAGCAGCAGTGTTCAACTAAATTTGCAACTGTTCTTCCCAGGAGCCTCAGGTATAACCTATTTTGAGGAGAGTTCAATCTGAGGTGATACAGAATCTAGTTTAACAAGGAGCTCAAAACTATTTTTTTTTAAATAGAATTGACCCTTCTCCCTTGCAATGCTAGTGTTGGGAGACAATTATAGCACTAACTGGAGCTCCTTTTCTGATATATTTTTATGTGGGTTTACATCCAGAGCATAGGATATAGTTATTACATATCTAGGTCCTTATATTAAAATCTTAAATCAGATCCTACCTACCAACACCCCTGTCTGAGACGTTTCAATTATTTCCCATAGCACTTTTGTTGCTGTTTTGTTTTGTTGCTTTTTTGAGACAAGATCTTGCCATTATAATCCAGACTGGCCTCACACTCATTATATAGCCCAGGTTGGCTTCAAACTCTCGATCCTTCTGCCTTGGCCTCCCCAGTGCTGGGATTACAGGAATGCATCACCACGCCTGGTCCCTTGGCACTTTACATGGAATCAAAATGTCTCACTAGGGCCTATGAGGCCTTACTGGGGCCTGACTTGTCTCTACCTACCTTGGTGTCACTGCATTCAGGAATAACTGTTTCAAATCCTCACATATTTGCAAGATCTTTCCCACCACCAGTCCTCCTTGACCACTCCCTTCCTTCTTATTTCTATTTTTCTCGAGGCCAGCTCCTCTCATTGCCCAGGTCTTGGCTAGATCTACACATCCCTGTCCTTTCCATCCTTTTACCACTCTCCACATATCTAATTAAACTTTGGAGTTTTTAATAGGATCTCTCATTTAAAAAGTAAGTTCTTGCCATATGGTCCAGCTATACTACTTCTAGGAACAGACCCAAAAGAAAATAAATCATTAGACCACATGGACACCTGCACTTCCATGTTTATTGCAGCATTCTTCACAATTGCAAGAGTATGGAATCAGCACAGATATCCATCAACAGATGATTGGATTAAACATGTGATATATATATATATATTATATATATATGCAATGGAATATTATTCAGCAGTAAAGAAGAATGAAATGATATCACTTGCTGCAAAATGGATGGAAGTGGAGATTATCATTTAGCCAGACTCAAAAATAAGCCAGACTCAAAAAGAGAAATTTCACATGTTCTCACTCATAGGTGAGAGCTAGATCTGCCTTAAAGAAAAATAAAACACACACACAGATACATACACACAGTGGTACGTGTCTAAGATTGGAAGATATAAGTGAACCCAATATGGGGGGAAGGGGACTACTGGGAAGGAGAGGGAGAGATGGGGAAGGTATGTGGGAATAACGGATGATAAAGAGGGAGAGAGTAAGTACAAAATACAGGACACAACTCTATGAAAAATGTTTTTAAAATGTGATATCTCATATATATGTATAATTATCATTACGTTAACCAAAAAAAGTTTGTAAAGTGTTTAAGGAGATGGAAGTGTCAACAAGCCTGATTTGATAATTGTGCCCTAAACATGTGAATTGAATGACCAGTCTGGATCCCATAAATATGTACAATTAAAAAAAAATTAAAAAATAAAAAGTAAGTTCTATGAAGCCAGCAACCATGTTTATTTTTACCTAATGGCAAATATGGGTACTGTCATATATGGTAGATACTCAATCAATCATTGCTGAATGTTGAGCGAAGCATCCTTTCCCACTTACATCCCCATTCTTCCCCCTTCTATAAAATCTTCTCTGAGCTTCCCATTTCTCAGTGTTCACAAACAAGGTGTAGGAAGAACGAAAGACACACGCAGGATACAGTGGGCCTCAGTAAAGGCAGTTATCCTTAGCAGAACCATGATCACTTGTGGTCTACCTGTGATCACCAATGTGGTCCTACAATTGTATTTCTCAAGTGTCACTTTTTCTCTTACCGCCTTCACAATTCTTCACAATAGTCCCCCTACTTTTGATGTAATGATTTTCATTTGACACGTCTTCCTTCCTTAGTTAACATATTTTAAGGAAAAAGATATAAAAATTAAAAGCCCACTTCCCTGACCATAAAAAGGAACAATTGAAAATTGCTAGGTGAAAATAAATCAAAATGATATTCTCTTCCGTTTTTTTAAGAAAGGGAAATTAGTAACTCTTAGGAACTTGACAACACTAACATATTAATGACTTCGCTAACACTACTATACTCTTTTTCCATAATAGAAGATTAAAATCTTTCAATGACTTCCTCACTCTATGTACCATCATTATTTAAAACCATAATGAGGTCCTTTTAAAATCATCCTATATACCACCCAGGCCCTTCCAATATATTGTATTATTACTAACACTTTTCACTTAGCACTTATGATTCTCTACCTTGGTTAATTACATGTTTATGCCTGTTATTCAACTTACTCTCTTACTTTTCTTTATACCCTCCATGGTTCTTAGGTTAATGCCTTCTACAGAAGATATACTTAATTTGAGTCTAATACTTACAGTTCCAAATCAATGTGATCAAAAGAGACAATTCTTTCAAACTTCAAGTTTTATTTTGGCTTTTTTTATTTGTTTATTTTAAATTTTGTTTGTACATTTGTTTGTTTTGAGGCAGGGTCTCACTATGTAGGCCAGGCTGACCTCGAACTTGCTATCTAACCCAGGCTAACGTTGAACTCATGATCTTCCTGCCTCTGCTTCCCACGTGCTGGAATTACAGGCGTGCACCACCATGTCTCCTTCAAAATATTTTTACAAGAGATAGGTTGGGAGAGGGTGTTCAGGAGTTCTTCTGGTTCCTTTCTCCCTGCCCTTCTGATTTTCCACAGATACGTATCTAAAGGATCTCAACAAGGCCACGGTAGTTAAATATAAAGAAAGCACTAAGGAAGGGGATCCAGCATAAGAAATGTGCTCCTTCTATGCACGCATTCACCTAAAGCAAACCCTCTAATTTGTAAGAGAATGGAAGGCCAAACAAAACCAGAAAAAAAGTGAATGTATGATTTATTATATTTAAGATTGATCTATAAGGCTTAAATACGTCTGTCATAGTTAATAGGATGAAATGCAACTTTACAAAATCAGTATTTTGATATAGTACAGGACTAACTGTGGCAACTGTGCATTGGAAAATTAGTATTTCCTCAATGCAAATATCAAATCTGCAGCACCATTTAGAAGCATCCACTAAAAACTCAAGCTGCAGCATTTATTACAAGCTCTACTCAGAACACAAGGCCTCCTAAATCAAGTATTAGAGAAAAACAGTGGAGTCATTCAGGCTTACTATGTCAGATTTGGTACAGGATTAAAATACTAAGTTTTTTTTTAAATGTCCTGGTTTCAAATTAATAAATACAAACACAAAAACAGTATAAAAATATACACCAGTTGATAAGGCTGCACTGCACATGATCATAAAGTTAAATCTCGCTCTCATACGTATGCAGGTATGTCTTGAGGGTCAGAATTTCCGGGTAGCTGCGGCTGGTCTTCCGGAAGAAATCCAGACTGGTGAGATGTTCAATGTCCCGCACCCGAGCCGTGTGCATCTTCATGAGTTCTTCTACCCATTTCGACTCGTCCTCTGAGCTCTGCAACGGAAATGAAGTGATCAGAGTCGGAATTTTCCAGAGGGATTTCTCTAACTGGTCATTTTTCTGGAAGTCCACAAATGACCTCTACAGACTGCTGCTCCACAGAGCCAATGCATGTTCTTCCTTCCTGACCTTCCCGTCACTCCAGTGCATTCCTGTCGGTAATGAACCACAAATACCTGCCCTTGGCTGAAAACAGTTTCAACAGCAATTAGCTGTACAAAGTAAGTGAGACATGTGGCATTAGATGGCACTGTTCTCAAGAGGTTCTCAGAACATAAATCAAAATTAGGAAAACCATCGACCCCAGAGAATTCAACAATTTGTTTCTTTTCCCGGCAGTCGAATGCAGGGTTGAACACAGAGCACAAGTAATCTGGAATGCTCTTCTGTTTCCCAAGGAAAGTAAAAAGCTGGTGCCTAATGTGCAAAATGTTGTGTGTGCATTCCAAGATTGTTCAAAAGAACCCACTACATCAACCACATTGTCTATTCGATGGCAGTGAATTCACTCTTTGAATTAGTTGGACTTGAAGTAGCTCAGCTGATACACTTGCCCTTCTGGGGCCCAAGAGGTCTGAGTTGCAAATGTGGCTCTACCACTTCCTGGCTATGAGACCTTCGTCAAGCTCCTTGACCCCCCCAAGGCCTCATTCCTTCATAGGTTCACAAGGTTAATAATGCTTACTCTAGCAGCTTCCCAGGAGGTAGGCAAAAAGAAAGGAAAAGAGAAGGGGGAGATAAAATAAAATAAAAAAACATCATAGAAGAAAATCTGTCTTAGCCGCTGGCATAACAGGCTCCTAGGTACAAATTCCAGGTCAGACATTTGGATGTCAAATGATTGATTATGTCTAACTTGAAACTAAAAGATAGTTTAGGTGAAGCAGTTCTTTGCATCTCAAAAAGATTTCATTTTGGAAGGAAGTTGAAGAAAAGAATGGGACCCCTATAAATGATGGAGAAGAGCCTGCCTTGATTAGTCAACAAGGGCCAAAGGACCCTTACAAATGAGTTCATTCCCCAAATGCTCCTGGAATTGCAATGCCCCCAAGAGTCTTTCTAGAAGTTGAAGGGTGGCTGCATGTCCCAGAACTGAGAATGTTCAGACACGCCCTCACCAGCGCTTCACCTCTAGTGGTCTCAGTGAAGTACCCACTAAAGCCCAAGTACCTGCAAAGCTTTTCTCAGAAAGCTCCAACCCACACAGACCTGGACAGGGAGCTGTAGCAGCTTGTGTCAGGGCTAAATATGTACCATGAGGGTGTTGGTTCAGGAAACTGAGGCCTGGCTACCCCCAGGAAAAATGAAGAAATGGGAAGAAATTGCTTTGCAGCCTGGAGAAGGACTTTGGCCTTCCATGCCCCACCCTCTTAAATAACCTAACCAACATCTCTGCAATTCACAGGAAAAGAAAACCTAAATATAACCCTACCCACAATGGTACTGACCAGTCCCCAGTGTGACCATATAATTAACAAAGTAGGAGGTCTCCAGATGGGTCAGGACCCCCACAAAGTAAGCATGAGGTTGTCTTTGGGAAGAATTTTCACATTCTGTTCATTTGTTTGATTTTTCAGTGATCAATCAGTCCATTTTTTTTCATAAATGCAATCATTTGACTGTGTGGACGGGGTGAAAAGTTTTGTCCTAATTTAAACCTTGGAAAGCAGGGTTTACAAGAACTCAAGGAGGAAAAAACTGTCCTATGTGACTCCTTCCCTTGGAAAGTGATTTGTCAATTTCATTGGAGGACATTTTCCTCTGGTCCTCACATTCTAAACCCTGGTCTCCAATTTGTCATTAGGAAATGCAGGACATGCTGCATAAAAAAATATCTCTTGCCTTGATGTTAGCTAGCTAACCACAGAGGTAATTGCTGTTGGAAATCATAGTGCAAGATGCAAAACTAATAAAATCCACATAAAACTTCTTGTGGATTAAGGTAGGAAGGAAGGTAAGAACTTTAAAAATAAATAACAGAATACTACTGCAAATCACCACACAATCTAAGAACTTATTTATTGTCTTTATGCTATAGATATTTACTCTTCACCTGCCTTTTCTCTCTGACTTTCTCCTAAGCAGGTCTATAGACTCAAGCCCCAGCAGGTATTAGGCAAACTTCAAAGAAAAGACAAGATTTTATGTGGACTCAGAGGTCTTCAATAAGAAGAATGCTGGCCATGAGCTTCTACAAGAAAGACCTCTAACCTCTCTGCAAGTTCAAGAATTAGTAGGCTGGGGAAGACCTATGGGGACAGGAGAAGATCTCATTTTCCAGATGGAAAACATAGGTCAACTAGAGCACTGTCTTCACATTAAATTTGGAATAGGCTTTTCAAACTCTCCCATCACCAAATTCCCATGGTGGGGGCAGAACTTGTAGATGTATATCCAAGCGATCTAGATGAACTTTAAATGGCCTACTATAGGTACAAAATGTCTCTGTAGTCTAGCTGAAAAATGCAGGACAATGTTGAATTTCACTCCATAATGTGTGTGCTCAGTTTTTTGCAAAAATTTTACTTCCTAACAAGTTGTTAGTACAATTGAAGCTTTGTCAAAGGAGGTATAGTCATGTTACTCAGAAGCATTATATCCCTCGCACTCCATTAGCTCTTCTTGTGGCTATGAACAACTAATATTGAGGTCATGCCAAGAAATTGATGACAGCTCCTCTCTCACTTGCACTCCCCCCACTTCTCCACCTCTCATCCAATCATGTAGAGAACCCCATTAATCCTTCTGGCATAATATTGCTGCCTTCCACCCTCCTTTTTAAATCTCCAAGACCACACTCCAGTTCCAGTTCTATGACTTCACTCCTGTGCAGCTTGCCAAAGCCCTTTGAACACCCTGCTCAGCCTCCTCCAATTCCAATTTATCTCCCTAAAGCAAAACCTAAAATGCTGCCCTTCTGATTAGACATTTTCCTTGGTTGCCTAATGCTTGTGCAATAGGAAAAATTCCTAGGTTCCCAAGGTTCTTCTACAAAAGGAAAGAGGAATCTAAAACACCACCCTCCTACTGACTAACCAAGCCACCAGGCAAAATACTTTTCCTTATTATATATAGGGTGATTAACAGTTAATAAAAGGGCAGGGGAGACATAGATTGGTAGGTGGGTAGGTAAGTAGGCAGGTAAGTAGACAGATCTAATAGGGTGATTAGATGATTAGAAATAATATATGTAAAGAACATTCTCAGTACTTGGATTAAAGTATATACTCAAAAAAATAGTAACAACTATTACTACTGCTATTAGGACTACTGGGCTGGGATTTAGTTCAGTTGGTGGAGTGCTACACTGAGCTCTCTGAGGCCTTAGGTTCAATCTCTAGCACTGCAAAAATGGGGAGAACACATGGCAATCCACTCCCAAAGCAATCCCCAAACAATTAGCCATTGGAAACCCTACATAGGGTTACTATGAGTTGGACCTGACTCCACAGCACCTAACAACAACAACACTAAGACTATGATTACTATTACTAGTACTACTCTATTTTTAAAATTTCATTCCAAGCAACTTCTACTTGGGTCCTTTCTCCTTTCTACTTTATTGGGTTATCCAAATGCTGTATAAGAAGTGTGATTTGGGTCCATGACTGTGGTTGTTGGTTGCTGTTGAATCAGATCTGACTCACAGGAATCCTATGTACAACAGAATGAAAAACTACCCAACACTGTACCTGCAAAAAATCTTTTTATATTTGAGCCTAGTGTTCCAGCCACTATGTTTCTGTGCCCTCTAAGGCCCTGGGTTCTATCCCCAGCACCACGAAAATGGGAGAAGGCCCTGGCAGCCTACTCCCAAAACAATCCCCAAAACAATCATCCATCAAAAACTCCCAGAGAAGTACTGACATAGTGCCAAGCATGACACAGTGTTGGGGAGCATTTTGTTCCTACAACAGTACAGAGGGTTACTATGAATTGGACCCAACTCAATGGCATCTAACAATAACAACAACATCAGTAAAAGGAGGCCCCAGCGGCATTAGTCCATTCCCATCATTAAGGTCGACTCTATTTTGAGGAAGCAGCTCTTCTCTAGTCATTTTTTGAATGCCTTCTAGCCTGGAGGGCTCATTTTCTGGCACTATATTTGACAGTGCTTCTCTGCTATTCATAGGGCTTTCAATGGCTAATTGTTTCAGGATTGGGCTGCTGGGTCCTTCTGCCTAGTCTGTCTCAGTCTGGTAGCTCAGCTGAAACCTGTCCACCATGGGTGGCCCTGCTGGTATCTGAAATACTGGTGGTGTAGCTTTCAGCATCACAGCAACATGCAAGCCCCCACAGCATGACTAGCTGACAGACACACGGGGGGGAATCAATGATAGGAATATAAATTTAAAAACAAAACTAAGTATGAATACATGTTCCAAAAGCCTTGTGCCTTTCAACTCACATTACAGCTCTCATCATTGTCAGGTCGGTGAGGAAGGATAAACGAGGACACAGAGAGGGGGCCATCACACTTGTCGGCAGGCTGAGTAAAATCCAAGCAGCTGGTGATGATACTGTAGTAGTGAGTTGGAACAGGAATAGAGCTGCCTTCCACGTATCTGAAACAGGAAAGCAAAATACAATTACAAGACGTGTAGAAACTTTCTTTTTTAAATGGTTACTAAATTGAAAACCCTATGAACAGCGGAGAGGCACTAACAATAGTGTTTCGCCTGTTGTACGCAGGGTCACTTGAGTCAGATACCAATTCAACGGCACCTAACAACAACAACAATCTATAAACAATTTCCTACTGAGGTACACTGATTCAGAAAATAGAGAAGATTTTAAAAGTATCCTCAAATAATGGTGGTAAGTAGAAATAATCATTTTTTCATTGAAGAGATATTGAAGAATAAATGGTATTTTTAAAAAATATTTTGATACACTTTCTTTCATGGAATGGAAAATTGTGATGATTTATCACAAAACTCAAAATTCCATTGCAACCACCAGTAACATATTTAACCAAAGATCCAAAGGTATTGAAGAATTTAAAAAGAAATTCAATGAAAAAAAAAGATTTAAAGGGTAACAACTCTCCTCTAATCCATGAATATTTGAAAAATAGCCTGAGTAATGTCTTGAAATTTAAGCATCGCACACTGAATGGGAACAAAAAGCTCACTGTTTGATTTCGTCTTCTGTGTCGCGTAAGCCATCATAGTTATAGTCGAAAATTGGTCCACTTATCACATTAACTCCATTTCTTTCTGAAGCATATTTCTTCACCAGTACCCTTTGGAAATAAGTCCAGACCCCTGTGCAAAGGCAAAAATCAATTCTTCACGAACAAAACTCGTTCTGGTCAAATTACCTCTAAGATGCATTCTACAAGCCAAATGCCACAAGCCAAGAGACAACAGAGCTGTGGTAACTCATGAGAAGAATCTATTCTAAAGCATTCTAAATTGTGTCATTTATGAACCAACAAAGGGAAACATACAGGACTAGGACACTACTAGAGAAGTTTAACCCAGTCCAGTAAATCAGGGAAGGATTCCCAGAGGAAGTTACTGAGCTGAGATCCGCAGGACGGATGAGCAAGTGTTTCCTAGGCAAAGAAGAGGAGATAGGATATGCCAGGTAGAGAGAGGAGTGTGTGCAGAAGAGGAAGTACCGTGTTTCTGAATAACTGAAAATAAAGCCTTCCTTTACCTCCTCTTCCTTCCTGATCTCTTTTTTTCTTTTTTTCTTTTTTTCTTTTTTTTTTTTTTTTTTTTTTTTTTTTTGTGGTACAGGGTGTTGGACCCAGGGCCTCGCGCTTGCATGCTCTGCAAGTGCTGGACCACTGAGCTGCACCCCGAGCCCATTTTTTACTTTTTGAGACAGGGTCTCACTAAGTTACGCAGACTGCCTCTGGTCTCAAACTTGCGATCCTCCTGCCTTCACCTCCCGAGCCCCTGGGATTACAGGCATGCGCCACCATGCCCTGCTTCCTTCCTGATCTCATTGATAGGATTATCCTGAGTGAGACTTTAGCCCTGACCTTTCAGTGGAGCTCTAGGCAAGTTATCCAACCACCATCTTATAATCCACTTGAATATTTGTTGTTGTTGTTAGGTACCATTGAGTCGAGTCGGACTCATAGCGACCCTCATAGGGTTTTAAATGGCTGACTGTTTCGTGATTGCCTTGTGAGTGGGTTGCCATATCCGTCTCCCATTTTGCGGTGCTGGGAATCGAACTCGGGACCTCAGAGACTGCAGAGCAGTGCTCTACCAATTGAGCTAAATCCCAGCCCACTTGAATATTTAAGTCACATTAAACAAGACATTGACCAAACAATTCTTCATGTTCCTCCTTGATCCTGCCCTGCCCCTTGACTTCTCCATTATAGGAACTGATCTTCACACTCGCCCAGACATTCAGGCTCCAATCCTAGGAGTCACCTCTAAGTGCTCCAGGTAAACAAGTGCTATCAGTGCTGTGCCCCAAATGCATCCCAGTTACCCCAAACCTGGCCACCTGTCACCATTTTCACTGTTCATTTTCTTTCTTTCTTTCTTTTTCTTTTTCTTTCTCTTTTTTTATTTGGCAGTACTAGGGTTTAAACCCAGGGCCTCACACTTGTATGCTTTGCAAGTGCTGGACCACTGAGCTGCCCACCCGCCTCCCCTGCCCACAGCCCTTTTTCTTTTTGCTTTTTGAGACAGGGTTATTAGGCAGACTGCCTCTGGTCTTGAACTTGCGATTCTCCTGCCTCCGCCTCCTGAGCTGCTAGGATGACCGACATAGGCCACCACGCCCGGCTCCATTTTCACTGTTTCTATTCTGGTCTGTTACTATCCTCTTTGAAAGGAACTAGCACAAAAGACTAGTTCTCAGGCTCCTTGTGTGGAACTCTTACATCCCTGAAGCCCGTTCGCCCCAGGGTAGCCAGATGGATCCTTTCACACCATAAATCAGATTGTATCTCACACTCACACACACATACACATACACACACACAGATACACACACTCACACACACAAACACACACACGTTTCTAACACTCCAGATGATTTCTCATTGTAATTAAAATAAAAAAACCCAACTCCCATCCATGGCCATGCCTGCCTCTATGACTTTATTTCCGATGCATTTCCCTCCCAAGAGCATGGATTTCTTCCTGTCCTCCAACCTTGCCAAACTTATGCCAGCCCCAGATTTTGCATTTGCTTTTCCCTTTGCCTGTAAAACACATTCTCCTGTCTGCATATGTCTAGCTGCTCCTGCATTATTCATTTTTCCCTTTCCATGTCACTCCCTGCAGAGG
Source organism: Pedetes capensis (assembly GCA_007922755.1). Taxonomy (NCBI): domain Eukaryota; kingdom Metazoa; phylum Chordata; class Mammalia; order Rodentia; family Pedetidae; genus Pedetes; species Pedetes capensis. Next base: position 27,496 of record VMDO01002086.1, read on the forward strand.
ACTTCCTGGTCTACCTAGCTCTAGTTGACATTATGACCAACCACAGGAGCAGGAGAGGAGCGAAAAAGAAGAGGAGAAAGGCCAAAGAAGGGAAGGACAGAGCAGAACAGGGGAGCAATGAGTTGGCTCTCAAAGACGAGGTCCAGTGCACCACCCTCTGTTCTACATGGGGCTTGGGAGCTCAGGCTGTTACCACTGGTTAACGCTTCCTTCCTCCCCTTCTTCAAAGGCACTTGGCCATTTTCTCATAGTGTTTCCACTGCTCGTTATATCTTCTGATACTCTGAAGGAGAATAGCAGAATAGCCTACCAGAGACAAACCCCTTGGATAATTATTTGCACTAAAGAAAGGAGGACAGTGAGAAAAAGAGCAAATGTTAATTTAATCAAGAGCGAGATGGGGGGAAGGAGAAGGGAAAGCAACAACAAAGAGAATCGTCCAAAGGCCAAACCCACAGAAGGGTGGCGTGTGCACAGCCATTCCCCAGTGAGGAAGAACAGAAAGCCCTCTGTGAAAGGCCTTCTCCACACCAGCCTCAGGGTGGTACCCTGTGTTCCTTTCATTACTGGTTGGTCGAAAAAACACATCAATAAAGTATAAAGGCATCCAGGAAACTCCGATTTGTGGCAACTAAATGAAGCTGCGTTCCATGCAACATGGTGACAAATGCTCCTGTGTGACTTTCTGACACATTTCTCACCTGGGTCTGAAAACAAACCAGGAATATTTCTTTTAAAAATACACTTTAGCCAAGGACAGTGGCACATGCCTGTAATCGCAACGACTTGGGAGGCTGAGGCAGGAGGAACACAGGTTCAAGGCCAGAGGCAGCCTGCGTAACTTAATAAGACCCTGACTCAAAATAAAAACTAAAAAAGTGGGCTGAGGGTGTAGCCCAGTGGTAGAAAGCTTGCAAAGTATGTGGGAAGCCTTGGGTTCAACCCCAAAGTACTTCAAAAAGAAAAAAAAACTTTAATTTTTCACTCATAAGCAATAGATTCTTTTAATTAACCTTCATTTACTAACCAGTACATCAAATAAGCATTTTTTTTCTCTCTAACCTGTGTGGGACATTTTATCAATATCAACTGGTCCTGCCACTGTAACTGATATTCCATAATTGCTTGTTCCTATTTTGAGAATCTATTTCATCCTTAAGAGTCCTCTAACAGCCTTCTCCTCCTCTTACAAGTCAAATTAGGAAGAAGTGCTTCCTTTTCCTATCTGTCCTATAAGCATATAGGTCTATTCACTGTAACTGCAGTAAAAGGAGGTAAATGCTATTCCATAATGCTTTCTCTATCTTTGAATGCAGGTATGTATGGATAGGTGGATGGAAGGATGGACGAATGGATGAAGAGATGAATTAATGAATTATTTAGTATGAGAAATAGAAAATAGATTGTTCTGGCCACTGGACAATGAAGTCAGAAATTCATATAAACCTCAAGAGGTCATGCAATAGATCTCTTAATTTTACAAGTGAGAAGTTATGTGACAGTTTATGACCACATAACCAGTGGTCACATTACAGAGACTAGAACTTGGCTTTGGAAGCCAGGGTTTTATGACACCTACACATGTCATAGAATCAAGGCATCCAAAAATATTTATGTCGTGTACAAATAAATTATGCATTCAAAGAAACTAAAGCAATAATTTGCACAACCCTAAAGGCATCTGAAATTAATCCTCTGATAAATCCAAAGACCCTTTAAGTTCTTACTGAGTTTCAGGGTCAACATTCAGAACACATGAGCACCCCCGAAGACGGGTGCTAGTGGTTTTTACTGCAATGTTCAGGAAAAAATATAGATGCTGTTTAATGTCAAGTGACCTCCAAAAATTCACTAAAGACCCTTTATAACCATAAGAATAAGTGTTAAAATAGAAAACACTGTAGACTAAAAGAAAAACACATATTCGATTTAGTTCAATTCCTACCACTCATGACTTGTGTCACATCTTCTGATATCTATTTCTTAATTATGAACAAGATAGAAACTACCTGCAAACTTCCCTCACAGATTCAAATTCTAGATCAAGAGGAGAAAACTTACATGAAAGGTCTTCAAAAATTATAAATACTAAGCACATGAAACGTTAAGAGGTAGAAAGGGTAAGTGGTATATTTAGACATATTTATTTTCACAAGTAACAGTTTATTGGGTAAATATTGGACTTACGTTTGAAAGCAGGATACATCGGAACCATATTGGTTACAAGGAATGCATCATATTTAGCTTCTGGTGAAGAGCTCAGATCTAAACATTAGGAAAGCAAATAGTGTACATTGCTTACCAAAATCCACATCAACAGAAAAATAATCTTCTCACTTATCCAAACAGCATAAAGGGAGTGGATTGACTCGTTTATTTCCATTCATTATCTCCTTTAGACAACATTCCCTATTTCCCTCCTCCTCAATCTCTTTTCTTAACTCAGTAGTTTGCTCTCAAACATTGTTTACAATCCTTTTCTTCCTGCCTAGTTTTGAGTCTACTAAGTGTGTCATAGAAGAATTCCTTGATTTTGTTAATGCAATTTGTTGTTGTTGTTAGGTGCCATCGAGTCGTCTCTGACTCATAGCGACCCTCATAGGGTTTTCAATGGCTGAATGTTTCGGGATTGCCTCGAGAATGGATTGCCACATTCTTCTCCCATTTTTGTGGTGCTGAGAATTGAACCTGGGACCTCAGAGACTGCAGCGCAGTGCTCTACCAACTGAGCTAAATCCCAGTGCAGCTTAGACTTTTAAAAATGTCACTTAGACAATGAAAGATAATCAAGTAGCTCCACATGCTTTTAAGAAATCACTTCTCCAGTATTACTTCAAGGACTAATGCCTTAATGATTTATTATTTCACCTTCACATTCTCATTTAATGTGGGAGGGAACACGGAAGTTTCTCTTCCACTTTAGAATTCCCCTGGAGAATTGGACATTTGGAAATCTGGTCACTTTGGGCTAGTTTTGGAAGGCCTCATAAAAGTTCATCTCACAATCTCCCGAGCGTCCCTCTTGAAGTAAACCTGAGGCACTGAAACCCTAACCTGCAGCAGAATGCACAGAACCCCCACCAGAGTGCTCAGAGCCTGATACTCTATAACTTACAGGGAGGAAAGAGGAAGCCATAGGACATCTGCTTATCGTTTTTGTAGGCCAAACAGTTCTGACTGAAACCTGGAGAAACACGGACATCAGGGCGGACGCAGTTGGTCAGATGCTCAGGGATGCCAGAGACCTCAGCCTGCAAAGAAGTCAGAGGCCGTGAGTAACGCCATCACAGAGACAAGGCCAAATGACAGGGACCTGCTGATACCAGGATGCTCTGCTCTGAACAGCCCAAACCAAAACCTCCGCGCCTCATATGCAAGACTCATTAAGAAGTCCTGAGTTTTAAATACAATAAGCCAGTAGTTCTCAAACTCTTATTTTTAGTGCAAAAAAGATTTTATCAAAGTCATAAGGAAAACAATATACAAAGCAGAGTCCCATTGTAGAAGTAATGAATAGGAATCCACAAAAGATCACTTGAAAACTAAAATTCTTAGAAGTAACAGACATATCTCCCTAAAAAAAAAAAAGAGTATATGTGTGTGTATTTTCTCTGTCACTGTATGTACATACATCTATACATATATAGGTGTATAAAATATATAGGAGCATACATATGTGTGCACAGTACAAATTAACTAGAAACTGTTTGATGTCGTAAAGTATTTTCTCTATTTATATTCAGAAACTAAAAACAGATCTCAACTACCAGATAAATTTTTAAAATTCCTGATATATACCTACATATGTCATCTTCATCAAGCTGAAATGCTACTTTTATTAAAACTTTTTATTAAAATACAAACAGGATGCTGAGCATGGGGGAGGCTGTGTGTGGGCAGAACATATATCAGGGATTTCTGTACTTTCCACTAAATCTTGCTGCTAACTGCAAACTACCCTAAAATTAACATCTATTAACAACAAATACGCAAAATTTGATGACTTCCGTAACTATTGGGTGAAAATTAAGCAGATTTTAAAAACCTAAAAGGATTAGTATGCTGCCTTCAACATTTAACGTATTACTGTGGAACTCTTAAAACACTGAATAAAGACTAGTTCAAAATATCTTGCAGTAGATGCAACAGACAATTTCTCCTATCAGGAAAAACTAAGATTTTCTAACACAGAATTCTATTAAGCAAGCAATTACTGTATTGATGCAAGGAATATAATAGCATGAAGAATATAAACCCGATTTTCTCAATGACCTGTTTGGAAACAGTATATGATGTCCACAGGGGCATTAAGAATACTTCACTATAACCACTTTCAAAGTCAGTATGGTATAAGATATCATATCTAGTCCGATAAAGCACTGCAGGTCGTCCATAGAGGAGATGCCTCTCTAGGAAAGAAAGAAAACAAACTATGTTAATGCAACCAAGTTTTACATCTGATGTCAAAGAAATATCAGAAGAAAGTTAAGTGGTCTAAAATTTGCTAGCTTACTTATTAATAATGTAGTGCCTTCTCCTTAATTTAATGAAGTGAATTTTCCCAACGCTTTTGTGACTTATCTCATCATCTAAGCGTAGGTCAATTCCCACAGTTATCAAAACTACAATGTAAATGTCATATTGATGTTAATGCAATTTTTAGTTGTGAAGAATTAAAATCCATATAGAAAGGAAACATCATATATTCCATTTTGAAATGATTCGGCTCAATGGAAAGCCAATAGGATTGCATTTTGGCAGAATTAAATAATTTGACCTTTGAAGAGGTTTGTCAACAATAAACCAAGGATTTAATTAAGAAGAAGGCTCTCTCTCTCATCATAATTTGCAAACCGCAACTCAAATGTATTATTTCAGCATAAAAAGTGAGAAGTAAGGAGCATTTAAAGGAAGCAGCGTTGTCACATGGAGGTAAACTCTTTAGGTAGGAACTTAAAGGAACATGTATAGATAAAAATAAGTGGGCATTCAAGAGTCCTTCAAACACAGAAAAGAGAAGTTCATTAGTTACCAAAGAACTTGTTTAAGACCCCCAAATGCAGGATCAGATCACCCAAGGGAAAGCTCTCCTCTTAGGGTAAAAAAAGGTCTAAAACCTTACATTAAGGAAAAAAGATGAGAGTTTAGTATGCAAATCTTCATTCCACACCTACAATACACGTCAGGAGCTTGATTTGCTCTCTTTGGAGAGGCTAAATTTCCATGGATTCCTAGGGTCACTACAGACCCAAATATTGAAAGATTGGGGCTTAGGCAATTCATAATTCCCTAAATGTTAAATTTTAAAAACTGTTTTTGCTATTATTTCTATTAGATAAAAATCAGTTCTGGCAATCACTTATTAAATTATATATACATGTTGCTTTAATTAAGTGTTACCACTCTATGCAAGTAATGGAGAAAACCCTTCATAAAATACTTTGTAAAATCCTCCCAAGTAGAACTGCTGATTTGAGGCAAAGCGGCCCACACCACGACAAGCCAAGCCTGTTCTGGGTACTTTGGCTTCCTGAGCATTGCAGGAACTGTAGAAACCTTAAGCTGCCAAATATGGGGACCCATCCCTAAGAATTAGTACATAATGTGACAATATTAAGTAAGGGAAATATTATAAACAAATGAAAGGCCAGCAAATCATAACAGTCGTACTTGGGGGGCAAGAAACCAACCCAGACTTTCTTTCAAAACTCAAACCAAACCTTTTCTAGGTTCAAAATTTCCATTAACGTTTTCCTTGTTCTCATTTTTGCTGCCTCTGAATTTCCTGGTTTCAGCTGGAAGCAGAAGTATCAAAATTCTTTGAGAAGCTATTCCCCTTTTTATCATTCAAGTTTTAAAGCTTACGAAGCACATTCCTCCAAACTCAAAATTCAAGTTTAGCCTCTCATCTAGCCCATGAAGGCAACTACAAAATAACAACCCTGTTGCTACATGCAGTACCCCTCCTTACAGCAGCCAACAAAATATAGTTTGAATGATCCGTCGTCTCCACCAAATCTGGCTGTTTCTTCCTCCAGGCTTGAGTATTTCTTGACATTCTTCAACAGAACACCCCATCCCACAGGACTAATTTATTTGCAACACCCTGCTCGTGATCATTCTAAGCAATCCGATGGTATGATAGGTGCCATTTCTTTTCTTTCTGCCAGGAATAACTTCTCTAGCTTTCTTTACCAATCCTGCCACTATCTCCTTCCCAATTCATCCATTAATGCATCCCCCCATTAAACACTTAGCAAGAGTCTTCACTGTGCCAGGATTCGGGCTGTAGAATGGAGATGCTGGGCAAAGATGATTAAGATAGAACTGCCACCCTCACAGAGCTCACAGTTCACTGGGAAAGACAAACGTGGCACAAATAACTTGGCTACAACATAGTCTGCATACAACATAGTCTGCAGCAGATCAGAGGTGTCTCCAGAATGTGATGAGAACGCAGAAGACGGGGAATGTTACAAATGGGGGTGAGATGACACCAGCAAAGCCCTTCACAGGGCATTTGAAGTTAAACCAGGGTGACCTACATCCCAGTTAATGCTTGCTATGTTCAAAAGTGCCTGCAGCTGTAGCTCTGTGGCATCCGATCCCATCAGATCTCAGAAGCTAAGCAGGGTCAAGCCTGGTTAGTCCTTGGATGGGAGACTGCCTGGGAACACCAGGCGCTGTAGGCTTGGGAGAAGGACCCGGCAACCCACTCCCAAAAATCAATCCGCCATTGAAAACCTCATGAATAGCAGAGAAGCACTGACAATAGTGTTTCGCCTGTTGTACGTAGAGTCAGACACTGACTCCACGGAACCTAACAACAACAACAATGTTCCAAAGTGCGTGACAAAGAATGTGGTCGCAGAGTTCAGCCAGGAGGGAATAGGCACGAGGAGGAAGGAACAATAGGCATAAGGTCAGCAAAACATCCTGAACATTTTCCCTCGTCAAGCTTCGGTCTCTATTCACTCATCTGCTCTGCACACACAGATTCAGTTTGCTTCAGAAATTTGGGCTTCATAGCTTCCAAGCTATTAACATAACTGCAGTTTTTGGAACACAGATATAATACAAATATATCATTATCTGATTTGCTTTTTTTTTTTTCTTTTTCAATTGTTACTGAGCATAAAAACAACATGCAGTGGTTTTGGCAACCTCTGAAAAACCCAACCCCCAAGATCCCCAATTGACTCCCAGAAAAATCTACCTGGCTTTTCCTAAAGCTTAATAGTTTCACCTAAGAAAGAAGTGAAATAACCTCTGCAGTAAGAAACACAAATTTTAAAATCCAGAATCAAAATTTCGATTTTACTTTTTTTGTTTATCAAAGTATCAGAAAAATCACAGATTCTTGGTCACAACTGACTCCCTTAGCCTTTATGACACCTTGGGTGAGCCATATATTGTGTTTCTGTTTAGCAAATAACTCCTATTCAGACCACAAAATGTACTTGAGTCTCGGTCATCTCAAGACCAGCCTACAAGCCTCCACTTTTACAAGGTGCTACTGATGTCTTTTTCATCTGTTCCTACAGTACATGACTTTAAACATATGGGGAGTATCCACTTTGCTTTGCTTTGTTTTATTTTGAGACTGTCTCCCTATGTAGCCCAGGATGGCCTTGAACTCATGACCCTCCTGCCCCAACCTCTTCAGTGCTAGGATTACAGGTGTCTGCCACCGTGGCTGGTGAGTATCCACATTTTAAAAATATTTACTCCTCAAAATATTTTTTAAAATTTCTACTGACAGTATAACTTACATATTTATGGGCTATGGTGTGATATTCACATATATGTACACAATCTGCAACCCTCAGGTCAATGTAATTGGCGTATTCATCACCTCGAACATTTATCACTTCTTTGTGTGCAAACACTCAAAATCCTCTCCAATAGCTGTTTTGAAATATATAATTAATTCCTGCAAGCATAGTTATCCTATTGTGCTAGGAACATCAGAAGTAATTCCTCTTATCCCCTGTACCCATTAATCATTCTCTCTCCTGTGATTTCTTGCTGTGGATCTAACATAATCCATGTCTTCTCAGGCTGGGTTACTACTCCATAGAATTCCAGACACAGCCTTCATGCCACATCCTAGTCCCTGTTTACAATAGTGTCTCTGGCATTTTTGTATGTGCCAGCGTTTCCCTCCAGATACCACACTTGGCAAAACATTGCAAGACAAATCTTTTTAAGTGGTGTGGACTTCCCCAGAACTTATTCTTTGTCTTCCAAAGTTTGGTCACGCAGACTTGAGTTTGTGTTTCTTTTCCCTCCTCAACTTCCTGATTCATGTTCCCACAGATTAGTAAAGTGACTTGAAGTCACATGAAAACCCCTTTTCATAGCCAAGCACAGTGGCACATGTTTATAATCCCAGCGACTTGGGAGGCTAAGGCAGGAGGATCACAAGTTTGAGGCCAAAGGGAGCCTGTATAACTTAGTAAGACCCTGTCTCAAAAATAAAAACAAAACAAAACCAAATGGGCTTGTTTTGCAGATAAGTGGTAGAGCACTTGCAAAGTATGAGAGGCCCTGGGTTCAACCCACAAGTACCATAAAAAAAAAATCCCTCTTCCTTTTGGTTTTCTTAAATATTCACTTTCACAATAATATGCATTTAAATTTTACCACAAACTCTCTACACAAAGTCTTTTCTTTTCCTGTGTCCTTTCTCTTTCCTTGCCTTAGAAGTGCCTGTTATCATTCACTGCCATTTCAACCGCCTTTGGGATTTGATTCAGTGCCACTATTAGTGCTTTGTTCTTTCTCACCTCAACCCTTAAAATATTTTGCTGTAATTCATCTACTTACTAAATCTTGCAATGCAATAATAACTTTCCAAGGATGAGAGGGACTTTTTGTCATTCATTCATTCATTTTGTGTCCTCCTACTCCCACAATGCCAATCACATAGTATCTACTTGGTCAATACTTATTGATAATTTTTTTTAAAAAATGCTGGGTTTTTACATATGATCTGCCTAGTATAATTCTAAGAAACAGACTGGGAAGATCAACATCAAGTCCATTTTACTGATAAAGGAACTGGGGGTATGTGCTTTGTACAAGATAACTCAGCTGCAAAGCAGCACCCAGACTCTAGGCCCCGAGTTTCTGACTCATTGTTCATCTCCCTAGCTTTTTGGACAGTCTGCAGTGGGTGCTATCTGCTTGGTTATTCTAATGTAGGGAAAACTGGAATGAAAGCCTAGCTACTCCTGCTCATGAGCTTTGCCCTGCTGAGGCAACATTCACAATCCTTAACGAGGACAGTAATTTGCACCAAAGCATCTAGTATTTCAGAAACAACTAGCAAGCCCTGAGATGCACTGAAATTCTCACCTGACATATTCTCTTCATGCCAACTGTTAGAATAAGGAGCATTTTCAGAGGGTATCACATAGCCTTTAAGTGTCATACAGAGCTAGAGCCAAATCTCATCTCAACTCCTTATCACACTGAGGCTCTATAACACCAAACCTTAGATGTTGCACTGTAGAGAAGCAAAAGATGTAAAGTGCCAAGTGTAGTCTTCACTAAAGTAGTTGTGGTTGTGGTTGCAGGGGCTTAGTAAACAGTATTGCTTTACTTCAATGTCAGCAAAGAATATTGGTAGAGAAAGATTATGAAAATTCAGTGTCAACCATCAAGCTCATCTTGAATCCTACTATCAATCAATAGCAATTATACTAAGTATAAATTTTTCCAAGTCTTCCCCAAAACACACACACACACACACACAGACCCATTAATACAGAGAAACACAAATGTATCATCTCTCCTCTTTAGCACAGCTAACCTCTCCAAAAAACTAATGAAAATGAGAAGCATTTTGGAATTGAAAAGAACTACAGAGATTCACTAACCATATTCAGGACTCTGCTGTAAAATTAGTTAGAATTACTGGTGTTTAAGCCATTTTTCTATCCAAACTAACTTCTCATGGTGTGTGAAAAGGAGCCAAGCATACATAGGTGTTAACATGATTTTTAATTTCTTTTTGCACAAAGATGATAGTTGAGTGTTAACTTAAGAAAATATAAAACATTTTATAGCAATGTAAACACTAAAGTGAAAATAAATAGTGTAATTATTCTTACAGTGAAGATGGTACCTGGCTATACTGCCAATATTGCCTGCTATGAGAATTTTCAAATTTTCCATTTCATTCATTCATTCAGCCATTGACTCAATATTGCAAGGAACTGAGCTTTCACCAAATAGTAAGTATGCCAAAATATTAGCTACCTGTGACCCAGAAATAGCAATGTCATTCAATCATGATCTGTAATTTACCACCTATCTAGAAATATTATGGCTTTAGCAAGTGGTATAGATCACTGTTTCTGAACACTACATTTTTCTTCCCCTTCATTTTAGCAAAAGGCTTGATTTTATAAGAGTTTAAATATTTATAATAAAATACCGCCTAATATTAATTTAATATATCTCTCTTTTGTTCACTTCAAATATCCTCTGGGTTGTTCCGTGAGTGGAATGTCTTCACATGTCTTCACATGTCTTCTTTGTACAGATGTCTGAGTGATTTTATAGCATATGACATTAAACTAGCCACATATGAATGTTGCAAGTGGGTTCTATAATATACATGACTTATCCTGAAAAATATCAACTACTTACATCTGTGTTTTAAACAACTAATAATAAAAATAGTACAACTTTACATTTGCATAGAATTTTAAGTTTACAAACTGCTTTGGAAGTGCATAGCAAAGGTATCCAGAAACAGGAAGTAATTACTCTGAAAATAACACACACACATTCACACACACAGTGATTCACATTCACAGGGTTCTACTTGAGCAGTCACTGAATATTTTCAATAGGAGACTAGGATTTATGATGCAGGAAACATCACAAAAGCCTGAGAGTCCTCAGACCGAGAAAATGTTGCTTTGCTGCTCAAATGAGCAAAATGGAGCCTGTAAGGAAACACAGACAAAGAACAAAAGACAAAGAGACAAATAGGAGAGAGAACATTGGGGTTTATACATATGCCAGAATCTAATCAAGAAAGAGTTTTGCAAATAATACAATAATATCTAATTATTTTGATTTCATGTAATACTTTCAAAGTTTCTCATATCCTTAAAGGCCGATCTCACTAAGACATGAGCAGCCCAAGGGCTCGAGCTACTATGATTCTCCCTTAATGCTTTATGCTGCTATTTTGAAACAATGAGTTAGAAATTATCGGTGGGGTGGTCATCTCAGAGAAACGAGAGCCAGCCAAATCCTACAAGGAGTTGTTTCCTTGAAAACACACAAATTGTAAGGGTATAAGAAGACCCTTCAATGACACACATAAGACACTTAAATTCACCTCTGAGGAAAGCAATGCAGAGGTAATATGACTAACAATAGCTTTCTCTAGTGCTGAGCATCACAAATTTGTTAAGACAACGCCTCTTGTTTTCATATTTGAAGGTTTGAGGTTACTGTCTGGGTTGTGTTGTGGGACTGTTTTTGTCACATATGCACAATCCCACCAACAAAGTAAAAGGAGAAATGTTTTCTCAGATAGGAATGTTTCATAACCATGAAGAATCAGGGCTTGAATAAGTAAAAACACAGGAGTTCATCATCAGCGACTTTTAGAAGACAAGCATCTCAGTACTATTTCTTGGGTTTTGGTGATTGATATTTGAAAAACTGACATTGTGAGACACCCTAACACTTGACCTTGACAACATTCCAATTTCTCTAGTTATAATGACACTATACCCTAGAAGAGATTAGGTATCAAACATTTCAAATCACTTATAGAGTTTGTGGCAGATATATGTAACTTCCACCAACAAAATCCTACCTATAAAACTGAGTTTGTCCAATCATATGCCAAATAAATACTCTGTGATCAAAGGGAGAATGTGGAGGATAGTGTCGCAGAAAAGAAAGAAGGAAGCAAATGAAGATCTTTATAAAGAGGGAAAACAAGCTAATTGATAAAAATCTTCTGCTGGTTTCCTCAACCTCTGCTTAATCAGATTGGAAATTTTACATAAGACAAACAGAACCATATGTATTATACCAAAAATTTTATTATACCAAATTATTACACTAATTATTATACTAATATTATACCAAAAAGAATTGGTGGATGACCAAGAATTCTAAGAGGTTGTATATGATCAGGAACCAATGGTACCAAAGGAAGAAGCAGAAGCTGCCTTGAAAGAATTGATAAAACACAAGGTTCTAGGAATTGATGGAATACCAGTTAAGATGTTTGAACAAACAGATGTAGCACTGGAGGTGCTCACTTGTTTATGCCAAGAGATTTGGAAAACAGCTACCAGGCCAACTGATTGGAAGAGATTCATATTTGTGCCTATTCCCAAGAGGGGAATCCAATCAAATATGGAAATTATCAAATGATATCATTAATATCTCACACGTGTAAAATTGTGCTAAAGATCATTCAAAAGCAACTGAAGCAATATAAAGACAGGGAACTGCTAGAAAATCAAGATGGATTCAGAGGAGGCTGTGGAATCAGGGACATCACTGCTGACATCAGATGGATATTAGCCAAAAGCAGAGGAAACCAAAAAGATGTCTGTCTATGTTTTGTTGACTATGCAAAGACATTTGACTGTGGATCACAACAAATTATGGACAACATAGCAAAGAATGAGAATACCAGAGCACTTAATTGTATTCATGAGGAATCTGTACATGAACTAAGAGGCATTCATTCAAACAGCACAAGGAAACATTGCCTGGTTTAAAGTCAAAAAAGGTGTGCATCAGGGATGTATCCTTTCACCATACCTCTTCAATCTTTATGCTGAGCAAATCACCCAAGAAGCTGGAATTTATGAAGAAGAATGTGACATCAAGCTTAGAGAAAGATTCATTAAAAACCTGTACTGTGCAGATGACATAACTTTGCTTGCTGAAAGTGAAGAGGATTTGAAACATTTACTGATGGCAATGAAGAACACAACCATTAGTATGGATTGTGCTTCAACATCAACAAAACAAAAATGCTTATCACTGGGTCAGTAGTAACTTCATGATAAATGAAGAAAAGATTGAGGTTGTCCAAGGTTTTCCTTTACCTGGTTCTACAATCAATACCCACAGAAGCAGCAGTCAAGAAATCAAAAGACATATTGCATTGGGAAAAGCTGTTGCAAAAGACCTCTTTAAAGTGTTGAAAAGTAAAGATGTCACATTGAAGATGAAGATTTGCCTCACTCATGCCACGGTATTTTCAGTCACATCATATAGTTTTGAAAGCTGGCTATTGAATAAGCGAGACAGGGAAAAAATTGGTGCTGCTGGACATGAATATTGACTATACCATGGACTGCCAAGAGAACCAACAGATCCATCCTAGGAGAAGTATAACCAGAGTGCTTCGTGGTAGCAAGGATGGCTAGACTGTGTCTTATGTATCTTGGACATGTTATCAGGAGGGACCAATCCCTGGAGAAGGACATGATGTTTGGGAGACTGGCAGGTCACCAAAATAAAGGAAAACCCTCCACTAGATGGATTGACACAGTGGCTGCAACAGTGGGGGAGTGTTTTGTTCTATTGTATATAGGATCACTATGAGTCAGATCCAACTTGATGGCACCAAACAACAATAACAATAACAACAACATGGACTCTAATAAAGTCAAGTGATGGTCTTAGGAGAATTTGACTGTATGTATATTTATTGTATGCCCTGGGGCAATTGTGATAGAATTCTCTTTGCTTCTTTAATAAACTCTTCATCATTCCCTTGTTATTTTAACTAACTATACCATCTATTGCCTGCGGCCGTAGCCCTGTGGCATCTGATCCTGTCAGATCTCGGAAGCTAAGCAGGATCAGGCCTGGTTAGTACTTGGATGGGAGACTGCCTGGGAACACCAGATACTGCAGGCTTGGAGACAGACCCAGCAACCCACTCCCAAAAATGAATCCGCCATTGAAAATCCTATGACCAGCAGAGAAGCACTGACAATAGTGTTTCACCTGTTGTATGTAGGGTCACTATGAGTTGGATACCAACTCAACGGCACCTATCAACAACAATGCCATCTACTACAGTAACATGTAGAGCAGCCTCCCCACTCTCTTCTGTTTTCTAATTTTCTAGAATTTCAAAATCAGAAAGAATTTCCAGTGCAGATTACACTATTATTCCTAATTGTTTACTGTCTCCATCTACTGCCATAGGCCTTACAGGATAGAGCCTCAGTGGAAAGAACACACTTCTTTACATCATTCATACCCTCTGCTTGGCTTTAGCTGGTGAACTGTGAATGGAAGTAACATTGCCTTATGAAAGCAGAAGCACTGAGCTCCAGTACACAGTTCTCTGTGCTGTCTTGACCAGGGCACATCCCAGATAGAGGATACTCTTTCATCCTGGATTCCAGAATAAAAAACACATGCAGGGCAGAGACACACTTAGCCTACAGTCAGCACACTACAATGTGAGCAAGACATACGACTTTCTTTGTACAAATCACTCAGATTCTTTTTTTCCAATCATATCCTAAGTCTGCAAAAGTTTACCAATGCATGCTTTTATCATTATATAAATAAGATAAATAAGACGAGCAGGAGTCAGGGCTCAAGACAATCCTATCTGTGATGAGGAAGTTCTGATTTGTGTATCTCTCCCCACCACAACATATATACTGACTCCCCAGGCAGATGAAGCTCAGTATTGTTACCAACAATTACCATTTATACTAATGATCACCATTCTCTTTATAGGTGTTTCCATTTGCACTTTAATTTGTGACCCATCCGATACTCATGTGTTTGTCAGAGGGCATAAAGGCTATTCAAGAAAATGAAAAAACTAATAGAATTCTTCTATCACACAGCTGGCATTGTGCATACAGACTAAACCAAAGCCATTTGAAAGATGGATATAAAAATCACTTCAAATAGGATTTTTAAAGAATGTGCTTACCCTATGAAGTAAATAGGAAGTCTTCAGTTTCTGAAAACTAGAAACAAAACTTATCGAATTGTTTTTGGAAACAGCCCCTTACCTTCTGTAGACCCTTTTGTGTGAAGGCGTTTGTTGAGTTCGTCCAATTTGTTCTTCAAGTGTGAGAACCGGAAAAGGAAAGAAGAAAGCAAATCACAAGTGTTCTTCCTTTCCTGCGCTCTTCTCTGTACTTAGCACCCTGCTGAATTCAAAGGAAGACCCTAAAGTCTGCAGTATCATAAACTCTTCTGCAGAATTGCTATTTTATCTCACATTGACATTTTAAACTATACTTCTCAGTTGTTCTATGACCGTGAATGCCTTTGTTAATCACTGCATGATGGTTTCCTTTCCTTAAAACTGTGGGTACTAGACAGGTGCAGTGGCGCACACCTGTAATCCCAGTGGTTAGGGAGGCGGAGGCAGAAGGATCGCAAGTTTGAGACCAGAGGCAGTCTGCATAATTTATTGAGACCCTGTCTCAAAAAGTAAAAGAAATGGGCTGAGGGTACAGCTCAATGGTCCTGCACTTGCACAGCATGCAAGCACAAGGCCCTGGGTTCAATCCCCAGTACTGGAAAAAAAAAAAAAAAAAACTGTGGGTACTTATGGTACCAATGTTTCAAATTGGTAATGAAGACTATTTGGTTGCATAAATGTAAATTAATTATACTAGTGTCTCAGTATTTCAGATTAATCTCTGTTGTTGTTGTTGCTAGGTGCTGTCAAGTCAAGTCCGACTCATGGCAACCCTCTGTACAACAGAATGAAACATCCCTAACACTGTGCCATGCCTGGCACTATGTCAGTGCTTCTCTGCTATTCATGCGGTTTTCAATGGCTGTATGTTTTGGGATTGCTTCAGGAGTGGATTTTCATGTACTTCTCCCATTTTTGGGGTGCTGGGGATCAAGCCCAAGGCCTCAGAGAGCAGAGAGAAGCACTCTACCAACTGACCTAATCCTCAACCCAATCTCTAGGTGCACAACAATGATCCCTAAAACTAATGTATGAAATTGCTTTTCCCAAAGCTAAAAAATAATGCTGTTATACACTCCACAAGCTACTCCATGATAAACATAAAAATTATTTCTACCTTTGGCTCTACCTTATCGTCACAGGTGCAGCCCAGGTCAAAATCAGACTGAAGGTACATAATCCCTGGGTAATTCGGTCTGGTGACTTCTTCTGGCATAGTTGGCCTGAAGGTATTAGTGCGTAATAGATGATTCAAACTTCCATGGGTCCCGTTATTCGGAGCAGGCTTCAATCCTAAGAGATCTGACGAAAAAGAAACAAAAGGATCCAGG
Source organism: Pedetes capensis (assembly GCA_007922755.1). NCBI lineage: Eukaryota > Metazoa > Chordata > Mammalia > Rodentia > Pedetidae > Pedetes > Pedetes capensis. The sequence goes on from VMDO01002086.1 coordinate 43,792, forward strand.
TGCTTCAGAAATGTTTTTTCATGAGATACAGCAAGAATTAAAACCTTTTACCCTCCAAGGGTCAATAGCCCTGGACACAAGTCAGAATTGGATAAATCCAAGTTTATGGGGCAGCACCTCCTTCCTACCTCCGGAACCATTCTAAGCTCACAATGTTTTGCCACAGCTTCCTGCAATGGCCATATTTGTCACTGGACCATGAATACAGGGTGGAGGAAGGAACAGAGCTTACCCAGCCATCACCTATGTGTGGAATAGTTACCACTCAAGGACTATCCGTGGCAGTATCATTGCCTTCCTGCAGTTCTCTGGGACTTTTTAATCCCAAATTTCGAAATGAGATCTTAATCAATAAATAGCCACCAGCTGCCCTCTCATGCACTCCAAGGAAATGTGGGGACAAGAGGAGGCTTTGGCCATGTGCATTGAAGCACCACCGAGAGATGAACAGGCTGATTTCACAGCAAGTGAAGGGTTGCCAAGCGTGCACACAGTGACTTGCCTAAGCTAGGAGGCAGGACAGAGGAAAGTTAGCAGCCAAGATGGGAAAAGAACCCAGGAGACCCGACTTGCAGACTCCCCCTCTAACCACCAGACTGGCACTCCCTTGCTAAATAGGAAAAGTTGTCCTCATTCAGCAACTAGAAGCTCAAGGAAGAAAAATAATTAGGAGCACATAAATAGCTGGCCAGGATGCAAGCTGGCAACATTTTAACTGGACTGCAAGGCAAGAGAGGGAGGTGGGAGAAAGCTCTGTGCAGAACTCTTGCTTCATCGGGTCTCTGACCAGCAGTGTCAAACTAATGCTATGTTGGATCAGCCAGAGGCTGCCAACAGCAACACTATGAAAACTCCCCATTAGTCAACTGTTGACGGGACACAAAGAAGCCTTAGAAGGGGATCGTATTCTGTCCTTTGAACCAATGGGCACGTTACAATTCCCCCCCCCAGGGAGAAGTGAGGGACTCAGGAAAGAGATATCTCATTTCTTTCTTTGACATTGAGGAAGTTCATGTATTAACTGAAGATTGTTTCATTGGTTTTGATGAAGTAAGGGACTTACCACACATAACATTGTAAAGTTCGATGTTTTCAAATGGAGGCACTTTAGTCTTATACTTAAATGTTGGGCCATAACCTACAAAAACAGTCTTCCAAGAAAGGAGAAAATAAACAAAAAGAGTTAAGCTTTCATGATACCAGTAGCAACCTTTCCTTTCCATATGAATACCATGCAGGTCACCATTCCCATCACCCCACTCTGCTGAGAACCCCCAGCACGCCGTTTCAGGTCACAGTTCTGGGATCATACCTGCATGCTGTTGACCTTGTTATCAAATCCATGGTCCCCCTGGAAAAAACATTTTCCTGATGGTTTCTTATAAACATCCAAAGGCTTCCTACATTGAAACAATTTTATGATCAGTCAGGATTTCTCCCAAAATCTCTCTGATAAAAAGCCAAGGCACAGGGGATCCCTAAAAAGGGGTGTGGGGAAGCCTATTTGTCCCTATTTTAGTTGCATCATCCTTGTCTTTGCTTTGACAATCTCCCCAGAATAAATGGGACCTTTGGACAGAAGTCATGGTGCCCTCCACAGATCTCATCATGCTTACAGTGAGAGAGAACTTGTCACTCTGCCTGCCTATGGGCTTCACTAGCTCCAAGATTATAAGATTCTTGTCCATATTTGGTTGTTTCACTTCAGTCTACCCCTCTGTAGGTTCACTGCCAACACTTAGTTGTCATTTTTAAAATATTGGATGTCTAACTAATGTATGGAGATCTGTATTCTATCAAAATACTTGCATACAAATTTACCTATCAGTATAACACTAGAGTACAATTGAGTGGGCAACTTAATACTAACCATGACATATCTAATAAAAGCCTGGCCTCACCTAGACGATATCTCTATTTAGAAACAGAAAATGGAAACATTGCTCTCAAAACATCAAGATTATTTGATCTTGTCTTGTGTAACAAGAAGACACCTTTTGTATAAGTGTCCTATGGCCCTTTTCCCCCAAAAAAGTTCATGTTTATTAATACAAATATTGCCTAAGTACCTGCAGGGCACACAGTAGTGAAGTACAGTGCTTGGAGAAAACAAAAAAAATCTAACAAATGGGATTCCACCCTTCTGAAATGTACCCTGGGCTTGGCAGAATAACATATATGCACATAACCCAACAGTGCCAGAGTTAAATTTAAAAGATTTATTGCTTAATTTAATGCCTGTCTTTGGTGTATACTAAGTTGCTCATCTGTCATCTTTCACTCACTTCTACTCAACTCCCATGTTTTCTTCACACAAACCTGCCAATTGCATCAAGTTTCCTCTCTGTCCCAAGTTGCCCCAGGCATTAAAGGTCCTGCAGGACATAGTCAACCAAACCATTTTGGTCATATCTCTAATGATTCTATGAGAATTCCTGATGTCTATTCTACATGATTCCAATCAATTCTGGCCTTCATATATTTCTCTTCCTAATCCTACATATTTAACTCTATTACCCTCTTACAATTACAGTAGGATATTTATGTATTTGTCATTCATGTCTTTCTAAGTGTTCCCCATTGATAGACTCCTAGAGGATCAACTTTTCTCATTATCTTCTCTCCCTTGTAAACTATGAGGAATACCTAGAGTGCATGCCAGAGTCGTTCAATTATTGCTATAGACAGACTCACACCACTTTTAAGGAGAAAATTGGAGCAAGAATAAGCAGGAAAGGGCTGTTTCCAGGTCTGTGTGAAAATGAATAATCTTTAGTGATTAACTCTTTGAAAGTGGCTAGGACCCCAGACATGTTCTATATTAGATTCAAAAATAAGGAATAGTCTCTTTAATCTCGGGGAGTCTTTTGTAGTTCAAAAGAAGGCAAACATCAGAAATATGTAAAGCAATGCAAAATATGTCCCCAGTAACAGACATTGTAAGACTAACAGCATTTCCTAAAGCCCTCTATAAGCATTGCTGCAGGCAAAGTCATGTCAACCAAAACCAAATAGGCACAGTGTGCTAGGGCAAGGCCCCAGTTATACTTTCAATTTGTTCAAGTAATATAAGTAGAGGGTAGAATGTCAATTCAAAAAGTGAAATGCATGTACACACACACACACACACACACACACACACACACACACACACACACAAATGCACTGGGGGACTAAAAAGAGACAGCAAGGTATTGACACCAGAACACAGAGATGTATTTTCTCTGCACTAATTGCTTATGTTGCACACAAAATCTCTGTACACAGTAAGATTTCCAACTGAGGTTTCTTTTAAAGATGACCAACAACTTAAAATATTTCTAATTGCCAAAGAGATGGCTGTGAAGACAAATAAGGGACAGCCGATACCCCAACTTACCTTGCAACATGCCATCTGCGTTCCACCAATAAGTGGATATCCTCAATTCTTCTGTTGTTGGCATAGTGCAAACGTTTGGGAAGGTGCTGTTTCATGTAAGGTTTAAAGTGCTGATCTGGTTTTTTACACTGAAATATAAAGGAAAATTGGCTTTTAATGGAATATCTTTAAAAAAAAAAAAAAAAAAAAAAAGATTCTCTCCCATGGAAGCCCAAGGCAGTGTTAAGCCAAACAAAGGGGTAGCTAGTGAATAAATGGAATTTGTTATCCCCCTAGCAAATAATGCATACTGAAAACAAATAGGTTCCAAAGGGGGTGGGGCTGATCTGGAGATGAACTGGCAGGCTATCAGAGGGGAGTGAAGATACATTCCTGACTCATGAGTCTATAACTGAAAGCAAATCAAACCCCAAGGCCTTTCCCAACTGCTTGAAGAAGTGGGAGGTGTGGGGTGGGAAAGGAGGGGTGGACGTGTGCAGGCCTATCTGAGGATGCGCTCCAGGGCTTTGAAGTCTCTAACCTAGACTGGGGAACAATGGATGGAGGTAGTGGGCAGATCTGCTCAAAGAAAGTCCAAAGTTGATAAATCATGAATGAATACCTGTCAGTTCTAAAGGAAAGATCAAATAGTCTCAGTTTGTATCCTTGCCAAGACCATGAGGGAGTCTGTAGCTGACCATCGGCCAGAAATTTTAAAAGCTCTTAGGGAACTGCAGGGCAGGAAAGAAAATGTTCCTTTCGCCCACAGGGGAGGCAGACAGGGGTGGTGAGCAGGTAGAAGCAGCTCCAAGGGCAGAGGCCTGGGGGCTTGCAACACTTACCGTGAGGTTGGCAATAATGGCTTTGGGGTCATCTGTGCAAAGGGAGAGGGAGAAATATTTCAAAACATGACAATAATCCCCAAGAGAAGTCATCTTTGCAGCAAGGGTCTCAATTCTTCCTCCCCCTAACCTCCAAACTGACTGTCATGTTAATGTTTTCTTTTAAACAGATGCGTATTGTGTAGGGCTATTTAATGTTTCTGTAAGTGAAATGCAACTAAACAAGAGAAACAAATCCTCTAGCAAGCTTCCTAGCTAGGTCACATCTCCTCTTGTGGAAGGGAAGTCTTCTTTCCATAGCACCAGGATCCTGCTAAGTAACTTGCTCAGCTTCCCCCAAAGGGCTCCCCTGCAGTGTGGACTTAAGTTTCTTTGCAATTTAATGTCACGAACTAAACTGGATCATGTGGGGGCTTTAACCCTAACTTCCTGTTTATCTGCAGGTCTTTGAAACAACTCACCATCCACTTTAAGAGGAATCTTCTAATCCGCTGAGTTATATTTTTAAAGGGAGTTTTCTTTGCATGGTAATATCCTGGATCTCATTATAAAGGTGGCTGCCCCTTCCCAGCCATAGGCACACGCATGCATGTCTCTTTGGTTTTCATTACCAGCAAACAAAGGCTATTTTAGTCAATACTCTGAACTGGCTTAAAGCAAAACTATGTAAATGATGGCTGTGTGTAAACAGGATTATATTGTCCCAAGGTCCCCTTTGGGGGGGATTACAGAGAGAAAGAAGAGATTGTAGGTTGCTTGGATTTTGTTTTGTTTTCAAAAACCTTCCTTTATTATACCATTATAGAATCAGCAGAAAAGGAAAGCAGCATTCAGAAGAGATACCAGCTGGCCGGTGTTCAGCCCTCCCTGGGACATAAACATCAGCAGAACAGGCCTTGTCTATATCATTTGCTGCTGTAATCCCCAGGGCCTGGTACATAATAGGTACTCAGAAGACATCTGCTAACAAATATCAATAAATATTTGTTCATATTCGTTGAAAATACATGTTACCTTGGAGGATAAATATACACACTGCAAAAACTATCTTTAGAGCCTTAGTTCTAAAGCTAGGAAAGCCAAAGCTAAAATGTAAATTCCATTCTACTTAAATTGGGGTTAAGTAGTCATTGCATCATTTAATGGAAAGTAAGTAAGTGATAATAGTAACAGTAATGATTGACCTGAATAGAGTCCAAACCACGTGGCTGTCTCTCTGTAAGAGTTTTGGAAGCACTTTCTCTCTGGTCATTCATAACAACCCTGGGAAGTAAATGCATTGGGAATCTTCACTAAGCCAGGCCACTTCAGCAGGTAGGGGAACTTATACACTGGGAGAGTCTGCATGGCATGTTTTCAACCTCTACAATATTTGGCCTCATACACCACAATCTTCAAAGGAAACAAATGAAGTAAATTCGTGTTCTTTGATAATGAATAGAAATAAGTAACATGAGTCAATCTCATCCTCAGATACAGCCCAAGGAATGTGTAGGAAATACTGAATGCCCGAGTCAGTGTTGCAGAGAGCAGTCTTTCAGTTCTGAAGTCCCCATCCTTTCATGCTATAAGGCCCCAAGTTGGGTAAGGAAAGGGTGGTGATTAAGAATTAGCAAGTCTTGGTTCAAAGCCCAGCCCCACCACTTACTAACCACCATCTTCTAAGCCAGCTCCCCCATCTCTCTCTGACCTTGACTCCTATTGTCTATAAAGAGGATAGTACTATATATCCCATGGGGATATTGGAAGGATTAAATAAGATTGTGCACATACTCAGCTGAAATACTGATGCAGTCAAGACATCAACATCATCATAGTTAGGACTTACGTAGCTTTGCCTACATGCTAAACATCAATCTAAATTACATATACAGAATTTCTTATTAAGTCAACCTGACAATGGTTATTTTACAGATGAGGAAAGTGGGGCATAGAGTATTTAACTAGCTTGTCCACTGTCACCCAAAAGAAGCGAGCAGAGCTGGGATTTAAACCCTGACATGCGGCCACCACTTGAGCCCTTTATCCTCCCTACTCTGCTGTCTGAAATCACCCACACAAGTGGTTTTCTGCAGAATACAAAGCACTTCATTATTGATATTTGTTATTTCATAGGCCCCTAGGAAAGTTGTGCTTACCCCTAAAACAACCTCTTCTTTACATTTACTGACGTTAGAAACACCTTTCAAAATAAAATCTTCCCTGCATCAGCCCTAAATGTAAATGCTAAAGTCAGGCAGTGCCCTAAAGACTTGGACCCCGTCTATAGAGATGCCCCAAGATCTCTCCCAAGGGAGCAAAGACAGGAGGCCACAGAGGACAAGGAAGGACACAGAGAGAAGAAGAAACACCAACATTTTGTTTATTTCCCAGCGTTGCCTGGAGCTGACCTTGGAACATTTCCCACTTGTTTTGACTCAGGAACGTAATTTGGGAAAAACTTAATTTTCCAAAGCTTAGAGCTTGGTGTCAATGGTTTCCTATTCCCAAGGCTAAAACTTCTGAAGGACTTTTTTTATTTTCTTTTCTTTCTTCTTTTTTTGAAAAAAGCATGTCTCAAATAAGACTACGCACTTCTCAAAACCTAGGTGGGCAGCACCTAAAACTCTTGGTGCACAAACTTAAAAAGTTCATAACCTGAACACGTAAAACATGAGTGATAAGATTATTCCTGGTTACTTCTAATCTTTCACAAGAGTTACTGGTCCCTAAGGGCTTATGATTTTCCCATTCTGGGTTCTGCTGATCACACCGACAAAGGGGAAGAGCCCTCTTCCACAGGGCTCCTAGGAACTTTCAGGGTCCATATGTGGTTCTGTCAGCCTTGTTTGAGACTCTCTAGTTTCAGCTAAGGCCAGCCTGAACTTGATGTTGAAAAATTCTCCCTTTGTAAATAGAAGTTTATGATTGTAAACATGCCTGAAATTAAGTGCAATTTCCACATGATAAAGACAAGAGCAAATGTTTACATAACACTACTCTGTGCCAGAAACCACTCTAAACAATATATATAATTTCCACAGCAATTCTATGAGATAGTTACTCCCTTTTATCATTCCTATTTCTCAGATGAAAAAACTGAGGCTTAGAGTTCAAACAACTGATTCAAGGTTAGTCAGTTAAGCAACAGCAGAGCTAGGATTTTGCCCAAGAATTCCAGCATCACCTGAAGCCATACCACCCTGGCATTCGATCCTGTCAAATCTTGGAAGCTCAGCAGGGTCGGGTCTGGTTAGTACTTGGATGGAAGACTGCCTGGGAACACCAGGTGCTTTAGGCTTGGGAGGAGGACTGGCAACCCACTCTCAAAAAACAATCAGCCACTGAAAACCCTATGAATGGCAGAGACGAGACGCACTGACACTAGTGTTGGGCATGGCACAGTGTTGGGCAGTGTTTCTTCTGTTGTACATAGGGTAACTATGAGTCAGACCTGACTCAATGGTACATAACAACAACAACAACATTCCAGCATCAGCAAACAAGCCCTTGTTTATTCCAATTAATACTTTAAGAATCAACTTACATTTAGGATTATTGCTAAATTTGGATCGAATTCTTCCTAGAGTTCCAGGCACTAAAGTAATATCATCCACGTTAGTTAAATAATTGCTTAAGAACTCAGTTCTATCACATGTAACGTCTTCCATTCCTATGGGAAGAGGAAAAAGAAAACAAATATTTTCCGGAAATATTAAAATTAAAATCCTAAAACTCACACAGACAGCAAAGATGACATCCAAGCATCTCTTGAATTAGCATTTCACAATTTAATGAGAGGAAAGTTCACGGTGGAAATTTCTTAAGTTGATTTTAAATTTTTAGCACTTCTTTTTGTTTGTTTTTTGGTGTTTTAGGGTTTTGTTTTACAGTGCTGAGGATTGAACCCAGGGCCTCATGGGTGATAAACTCTACCAGTGAGCCACACGCTTGGCCCCTTTAACATTTCTTTATACAACCTTTCACTAGTCTTTGATTTAACCATATCATCTTACACGCACTAGAAGGTTGAAAATGCATCCTTTTAATTATCATTTTGTTATTGAGCAAGAACAGCAAGACAAAGGAAGTAACCATGTTTTTAAAAAACCAAACTATTTATAGTGATTATGAAAAAGATTTATTCTTAAAAAAAATCCTAAGTTGCTTCAAACTCTTCCCAGCTAGGAGTGGTATAAATAACTGTATCTCTTTTATAAAATGTCCTTTTCCTCCTCTCCCTCCCTCCTCTCCCTCCCTCCTTCCCTCTCCCTCTGTCCACCCCCCTCCTGCCCTCCCTCCCTCACTACCCCTTATATCTCCTGTCTTGAGTACATAATCACCGCCCTAACTGTATCCCGGTGGCCTTGGATGTTACTAACAAAACAATACTGGCAACAAGAGAGGAGAAAGAGAAATGTCAGTTCCAATGGCCACCCAAACTGAAAAACAAAATAATACTCAAAACAAGTTGTAAACAATGCAATTAGTCAGAACCGAAAGCCGGCAACCAGAGCACAGAAAGAGTCTAGGTAAGGAGTTTCTTTTAACCAACCAAGGTTCCTCTCCCACCCCCAACATTTGGTTTCTATCCTCCATCAAGGAAAATTTCCTGATCAATATTTTGAAAATAAAAACAAAAACAAACTCAAATCTTAGAATCACAGAGTATGGCAGCTGGTCAAGGCCTTCATGGTCATTTCTGGAATTGATGACAGGGAACTGTGAAGACTTAATATACAATAGTCTCCCCACATCCACATCCACCCTTTCACTTCCCAAGGTTTCGGTTACCCATGGTCAACAGCAGTCCAAAAATATTAATGGCAAAATCCAAAGATAAACAATTCCTAAGCGTTTAATTGCCATTCTGAATAATATGATGAAATCTCATGCTATCCTCCTCAGTCTTGCCCAGGACATGAGTCATCCCTTTGTCCAGCATAGCCACACTATATATGCAGCCCACCCCATGGTAGTTGAAAAATATCACAATCTCATAACTTTTATTACATTACTTTCTAATTATTCTATTACTGTTGTTGTTGTTGTTAGGTGCCATCAGGTCAGGTCTGACTCATAGCAACCTTCACAGGGTTCTCAATGGTTCTCAATGATTGTTTCTGGATTGCTTCAGGAGTGGATTGCCATGTCCTTCTCCCAGTTTTGCAGTGCTGGGGATAGAACCCAGGCCTCAGAGAGCAAAGTGCAGTGCTATATAAACCCCTGCCTGTTCTGTTATTGATTGATGTTAATTTCTTACTGTGCCTACTTTATAAATTAAAGTTTACTATAATCATGTATGCATAGGAAAAAAAAAACATTGTGTGTGTGTAGGGTTTGGTAGTATCCCCAGCATCAAGCAACTATAGTAGGTCTTGGGACCTATCTCCCTTGGATAAAAGCAGACTGCTGGATTCCTTTACTCAATCAGTATACAAATGTTCTCTAAGAGAGAAGACAAGTGACTCTGTAAAGGATGTCCTACAGTTTTGTATGAAAGAAACATAACCTGGAGTGGCCCAGATCTTATAAAATTCAGAATATCACTTCTGAGCATCCCATATCCACATCCCCCACCCTTTTCTTTTTCATACAAATTGGAATGAGAGCGAAAAAAACACATTCCCAACCTAGCACAAGGATTATATATCTTTTAGTAACTCTCAAGAAGAAAAATTAAAATAATAAACAGCTACTGTGTTCTAGTATAACATTAGCCCATGAAGGGAAAGTTTCTAAATACACGTGACTAGAAGACCAGAAGGAGGTTCCACCTGTTACATTTCTGGGCAGTCACTCCTGCCACTCCAGTGGTGAACAATCCCCTTGCTTTCAGAGACCATCAGGCATATTTGCTGAGCATTTCTCCAACATGGCCACCCTTGCCCCTCCAGACCATCTCAGTGTGACTAGGCTCAGGGTTCTCATTTCACAGATGGGGATGCACACACTCAGATAGGTCACATGATGTGTACAACATCAAAAGGCTCTTAAGTGTCATGGTACAATCGGAAGTCCACTGAAATTTATTCTTAAGTCAAAGTCCATGCCCTGAAACACTGGGCCATACTAGTTTTTAAGAAACAGAAGTTGTGGCTGCCCAGAACCAAATGGATCTCAGAAGCCTCACACTGAGGAGAGGTTTTAATATGTCCATGACATTTACAGTGCCTCAGCATGTGACTCACTGGGACCATCTACTTAGATGTCTGCCTCCAGCATGTTAACAAATGCTCTTCACACATCTGGGTAACTTAAATTGAATCAGCTGGGCTACATGCCCCAAATTCTCCATCCTGTCTGTAGCTTTCCACTAAGCCAAACTCATGAAGCATCATTTTGCAGAAGGTCAACATTTAGTCCCCCCAGGGGAACAAATTAGCCCCCACAGCTGCTGCTTCTTTTCTTTTCTCTTCTTGTTTTCTCCCTCAATTTCACATAGATCTTCTCCCACATTCTGGAGAGAAAACTTCAGGACCAGAGCAGAGGTATGACTAAGCAGATTCATTCTGAACAACAGCCAAAGAGTCAGCCAATTTTCATCTTCCAAATTCTACTAGAAGAGAGCAGCCTCAAAATTCCAAGCTCATTATTTCAATGTTATGGTTCTGAAAGGCAGACATGCTCTCCAGAACTCAGTCCGTATGTCTGTGACATAAGATGCTCTGTGAATGTTTGTGACATTCCCGATCACCTCAAAAAACAAAGCAGTCTTGAATTTTTCTGCTTTATGAAAGATTTAGAAAAGCAGCTTCAGCTGGGAGTGAAGGCACAAACCTTTAATCCCAGCGGCTCGGGAGGCGGAGGCAGGAGGATTGCAAGTTCAAGAACAGGGGCAGCCTGTATAACTTAGTGAAACCCTCTCTTAAAATTTAAAAAGTGAAAAAATGGGCTGGGGGAGCAGCCCAGTGGTAGAGCATTTGCAAAGTATATACTAGGCTCTGGGTTCAACCCCAAGTACACATACACAGAAAGAAAAAAAGGAAAAAAAAAAAGAAAAAAGGAAAGGAAAATAGCTTCCTATATTGCTGTTTCCCCTCATTAACAATCTTTTCTATTACAATACAGCACTCTGATTTGGGTCTTGAATTCCTTCAGTGATTTCTGGAAATCTATGTGAGTTATGGGCAGGGATTTAGCTCAGTTAGTAGAGCGCCGCTCTGCAGTCTCTGAGGTCCCAGGTTCGATTCCCAGCACTGCAAAAATAGGAGAAGAACATGGCAATCCACTCCCAAAGCAATCCCAAAACAATCAGCCATTGAAAACCCTATGAGGGTCACTATGAGTCGGACACGACTGGACGGCACCTAACAACAACAGGAACAACAATATGTAATTTATATACCACATATTTGATAAGAACCCTACACCTCTGCCTTCTTATCACATTTACATTTATTTTTTAGCCACACAAACTCCGTAGGCTCCTTTTGGTAATGTGGTTCACAGGGATGGGAGATTATCACTTGCTGTGTCAGATTCACGAAGGAAGTCATTAATATCATAAGTGAATTGCCTGCAACACTTTAATCAGACACAGGTTTTTGTAGAAAGGCTTTTCCTGCAAAGAATGGGAGGATATGGAAATCTCTGCTTTTGATTAAAATGAACCCAGAGTCATCTCAGGTTTTCTCAAACTTCTGAATCGTGTCCCAATCTCTTTCCTTATCCTGATGAAGAGGAAAAGGAAGTGAAGAATAGAACCTGGGATTCTGATGGCAAGGGTGCCTTTGCCTAACACCCTCAGAAACATCGGTTTATCTGTATTATTATCAAGGAAAAAATGAAGCTTTACCATGGTCTCCAACAAAGATGACATTTACACACCGATGCAGTTTAAGCTGTTTCAGGCCATCCATTAGCTGTCCCACAGTCTTATCAATTTCCCGTAGAGGATTTGTCATCTGAAAAAGGACAGCAAATCAGTCTTCACAGGTCATTTATTTACTTATTTTTACCTTTATTTTTATTCCTTTACCCTTCAGTTTCCACAGATCTTCTACCCTTAGAACATTCTGGAAAGAAAACTTCAGGCCCAGAGGCAGAGCTTTGTCTAGGGGAGTTTTTCCTGCCATTTTTAATGAAAATCTGGTCTAAACACTTTATATTCTTTCAGGAGAATTAAAACCTCTCCTCGTCCAGGTCCTTTCAAGATTCTTTGATACATAAGTATCAGAAATATTACGAAGATAAATTCTTTTTTCAGAAATGGAATGGTTTTTCTAACGTGTAACAACTTCCTTTAAATTCAAGAGTTTTGAGAGTGAGCAGAAAGTAAAATCACATTAGAATTTGAGCCATGGCAAGAAGACAGTGGCTAAGTGAGTCAAAAGCAGTTCTGAGGTTAAACTCATAACCTTCCCCCTGGGCAATAAATTAAAACATCATTAATCCAGCGGGATCCATCCCACATTCCAAAGATCATTTTTTTTCTTCTGATGTTTTGAGACAGGGTCTCACTACGTATCCTAGACTTGCCTAGAACTCACCGTGTTGCCCAGGTTGCACACAAACTCTCAATACCCCTGCCTCAGTCTGCTGAGTGCTTGGATAACAGGCATGAGCCACCAAGCCCGGCTCCCATGCTCCAAAGATCTTAACTGTCAACTTTTGAGAGCAACAGGTTATTAATGGAAGAAGATACTCTACGAAACAAGCTACTGCTCCTCATATGCAATCTTTTCAAACTGATTTCGAGTGAAATAAGAGTCTACAAGAACCCTAACTCAAACAGAAATGAGCCACTGAGTTTGTTCCAGATTCCTTATTTAGCCTAATTAAATACAAAAACCCAATTCTTCTCAGGAAAACATTTCCAAAGCCTAAGAAACATAATCCATCTCTCATTTTTGCTTCAGATGGAAGTCTCTAACATACGTGCTCCCACATACACAGATGTACCATCTCAGCCTCAATTCTTAACTGTGCAATGGAAAGATTTTTAAGAAACTTCACATCAGGCACACACTTACTGGTACATTAGACAAATCTCACAGCTTAGCTAACAATCATCCACATACACCCAAGACAACTAAGAACAGATCTGAATATTATTTTTACTCAGACACAAATTATTGTCTTCCATTAGCATCTTCTCAGATGATTCCAGAACTTTCCTCATATTATTTCATCCATGAAATCAGGTGTAGACTTTTTTTTCCTCATGACAGGAACATTTCAAATCCTGTCCCAAGGAATAAGTCACAACTGAAAGTTTCAGAATGAGATGGACAGTATACTTTGAAAGGACTAACAGATGTGGCGCTAAGCAGTATTTGCTTCTGAGAAAACCATGCTCTCCTCCAAGATCTTTGTCTAGACAAAGAAACAGAAAATATATAACACATGTCGATCGTTGGCAATGACTTATTTTCCTTTACTCAGCAGGACAGAGAATTCAGGCAAAATCCAGAACCTACTTCTCAGTGATCAGTTCAGACAATCATAAATAAGACACTGCCTCAGACATATTGAAGTTTCAGGAAAAGTAACAACCAAAGGTTCTTCTGAAGACACTGGAAAGAATAAATATCATTCACATCATAATAAGAAAACACATACAACTCCATCTACCCATTGTGTTCTCTTCCATTCCATCTCAGCTATTCCCTTGTCCATACTCCAAGAATTTTCTGATCTCTAAAAGGACAGACCCCCTCATCTAAATCAACTTTCTGTTGAGTTCTAATCTACATAGTTTTTAAGGATGTTCCCTGCTACCATGTGGGGTTATTGTCAAGAAGGGAAGTCACAAACCGCAGTGACTGAGACTGTGTATAAGCTCAAGCAAAACAGCCCTTATAACAGTCACTCCAGCCCAAATGCTAATATTAATTTAGGGGCAACTAACTCTAAATAGGGCCTACAGTCATATCCCTGTGGCACCAATCCCCTCAGATCTTGGAAGCTAAGCACGGTCAGGCCTGGTTAGTACTTGGTGGGAGACCACCTGGGAACACCAGGAGCTGTAGGCTTGGGAGACAGACCCAGGAAGCCACTCCCAAAAGTTAATCCGCCATTGAAAACCCTATGAACAGCAGAGAAGCACTGACAATAGTGTTTCACCTGTTGTACACAGGGTCGCTATGAGTCGGATACCAACTCCACAGCACCTAACAACAACAATTCTAAATAAAGGGCTCCTTTCTTCTGTCACGCTGAAAGTTCAAGAAATCATCACATCAGTTTTAGCCTCTGAAGTACCAGGTTCCCCTGGACTCAAAGCCAAGGACAATCCACCAACGTTTTTCTAAAACTTATCAAGCCACTTTTCAAACCGAGGCACCAAAAGAAACCTTCAGCTCACACCTGCCCTCCACAAAGCTTTGGAACAGTAAATAAACTTACTTTGTCCTGACGAGTTTCCGCCGCATACTGATCCATCCTATGTAATTTTCTTCTTCTTGTCTTTGGAGGAGTAACTGGTCTTTCCTGTCTCCTCTTAGGGGCAACTTTCCTCTTAGGTCTCTTAGCCGGAGTAAGAGGTGAGCCATAACTACTCTCCTGTACTGGCGGATAGAGATGTCTAGACTCAGAGGTCGTCTGTCCCTCTGGGTCAGATAGTAAAGCTCACACTTTCCCGTCTGGGCCATCAGGAGAGTCTTAGAAAAACTAAGGCTCCTTAAGTGAGAATACATTGGGATGAGAGGTGATTCAGGGACCTCTAGAAAGAGAAGCCTCCTTAAATGGGTCTCATTGCTATTGTCCCAGCTTCTTCACTGAGAACGTGGACATATTTTAAGAGGATCTAGTCATGCAAGTTTCTTTAGGCTGAGAAGCCTAATTGATTGTGACCACATCTGAAGGTGACATTCGAGAAGTTCTGTATTCCATGACTCCTGCACTGGGGAGAGCCTAGTCTTGTGAAGCAAAGCTCTCCATGTATAAAGTACTGGCTTACAATCAAATAGACTGCTAGTCACTTGGTCACCTCAAGATAAGAATAAGGCTCGGGCAAGTGGTTCCCATTCAGAAACTGATGGGTAGCTCTGTTCGTAGCAGCTATATCAGAGCACTGTCGCCTTCATTGGCAAGGAAAAAATTTTCACCAAGCATGGAATGACACAAAAACAAGCAATCCTTCTTGGTCCTGAAGGTACTTGCACAAATCAGGACTCGGAGAAGCGGGCTTCACCCTGACAACTGAAACTTCCAGTACAGAAGAACTCTACTATAAATGGTGCTATATTTCTAGAAACAGCTTTGCAAATTAGGTAAAATGTGAAAAGTCATCACTTCATCTTAGTATATAGATCAAGATATTCTTGCTATGGGAAGCCCCCTGTTTAAGGGAATGGCAGTGCTATAGGGTTTTACTTGAAAATCGAGAAAGCAGTCTGGTATAAAAAAAAAATTGAATGAAGAAGATAATCTCTAGGGACTTCCAAATGCTGGCAAAAACCCAGCCCCTGATTTACTGATGGTGCAAAGGTGAATTAAAGCAGCAAGCCCTGCTCTCCACCTAGCTAACTTCTCTCTTGGCAGAACTGTTCCAAGAGCCATTCGGATGCAGGCAGGGGCAGGAGGAGAGACAAGGTTAGTTCATCCAAGAAAGAGAACATCGGCCATGCGGTTGCACTGTTTCCAGGGCGAGCGACTGCCAGGGCTCTTCTGTCTCTGTCTCGTCCTCTTTCTCCGGCAAAGCGATCAAAAGGCACAGCCCCACAGACTTGGTTTGGTTCGGTTTTAATGCTTCTAGTTTTAGGCAGCTCTCCGTGAGAAGAGCCGGAAAAGGCAAAAGAGGGTTTGTTCCCATTTCATAGTCACTGAGTACATTCTGCTAGCGCTCAAATCTGCCCATCAAACACTAGGCCATTTGCAAGAGACTTCAACATTCCAAAGACTCCCAGGGCGGCGAGCCCTTCCGATTACAGCAGGTTAGAGGAGCGGAAGGAGAGAGAAGGTTTAGGCAAACCGGGTTTTCATCCAGTGATTACAAATGCTGTATGTCCTTCTTCAAATGTTAGAGGTAGATGAAAGCTAAGTTTTCACTGATCAGCCATACTTTAGTCTGAATTTAGAAGTTTTAGCCTTAAGTTATTAAGAGGATGGGAGGGAAAGGGATGAATTTTTCCCTGCTTTTCAGAAGGATTCTTTGCCATCTGAAGGGAGGGACCAGCCAGCCAAAGCTCTGCCTCTAGGCCCAGAAGAGCAGCGGAACGAGAAGTCACAGAGAAAGCATAGGAGGTCAAAGAGAAAAAGATTGCGCAAATAATGGAAAGCAAGCTATGTTTGAACATTCACCATTACACTACGAAACCAGGAGCAATACACCATTTCATGAAGCTATTAGCCCAATGTTTGGTCATCTCACTTAACAGCTTTTGAGACTCATCCTGAAAAAAAAGTGTACTCAAATATTAAGCAAATCAAGCACAAGCTGCAACTGAATTCATCTTACTGTCGCATATGGCATATTTGCTAGATAGAAGCATTTCAATTAAATTTCAAATGCAAGTTACTTTCTCATTACATGTAAATGACATGTTACTGGTTTTCAAAATAATCTTTCCCCTAGTATGTATAGTCTTTTCATACACAATAAAATATGTGATTATATAGGCTATATACGTATATAAACTAATTAGTATATAACAAAACAGATTTTGCTAATTCGCTTTCATTTCATTTTAAAAGTATAAACTATTTTGTTTCACTTTTAATTAAAATAACTTTCCTAGAACCAAGTGAGGAAATAATTGAAATCTGAACATATTCCTTCCTTTATAGGAAAGTAACCAGGTTATCAGATTATCATTACTAAAGATATACTCTAAATTATCCAATTAAGAGTATTTACCCAGTAGAAAGAAGACAAAACTCTAGTTGCAAGTATTAGTACTAAAAAGAAAATACTATAAATAGATTCAACTCTTAACTCAAAAGTACTACAGGAAAAAAATCTGTACATCATAAGCAGCCAGGGACAGACAGCAAACCAAAGCATTTCAAATCATGCTTCATTAATTCATGGCTGACTACTCTTGAAAAACTTGTTTCTCAATTAAAACACATATGTACATACTTTTGATAGGTAATTATAACTGGACTACACATATTAGAAATTCAAAGATGTTCATGGGCAAAAACATTTCTTGTTAAACCATATAACTTCAAGTACAAGGTAGAGTATACCTTATTTGTACTGTTAAAAGCCACCTTTCATCATAATAAAATGCTGCATGTGACTTGAACATAGTTATTAATGGACCACTTTGCTCCTCAGCATGGAATGAGACTTAAGTGGACCCGGTAGGAGGATCATAGTCTTGGAGTCAGACCTTCTGAGGTTCTGTCTCCAGGTTCTCCACTGATCAGACATGCAGCTCAAGCAACGCCAAATTTCTTCAAGTACCAGCCTCCTCCTTTTAAAAGAATGGCTATACCAATATCAATCTATGTTTTGCCTAACCTCTTAGCCTTTTAAGGGATATTACTCAAACAAAGTTGAATTTTTAAATAGAACACATAGAACTGCTTAGGTGTTTTGTAGGGTTTTTTATTTTTTTAACATTTTAATAAAACGTGGTTCCTTTTGTTCACTTTAGATTAATCTCAAAGAAAGTCCATTCTAAAGATAAAATAGCCATTCTTGCTTTGGTGTTCTCTCCTGGCAAAGAAAGATCTGTGTTTCACATATGCAGATGTTTATCTTATTTTATCATTTGGTTTCATAATCATGCAACCTGGTTAAACATCAAAGGGATAGAAAAAGAGCCTCAGATTTATATGACTTCAGTGATTTAAGACAAGAATGGTTTCACATAGCTATTAGTTTCTAGTGCTTAAAAAAAAAATCACTAACCACTCAATTGTTAAAGCTTTCAGAAACCCTGACAGCTCTTTAGTATTTATTGCCTTTGTTTAGATATACAGAAATTTGTTCAAAAATACTTAAACCAGGATACATTTAACTGTATCTCTGATGCATTCTTATGCTGAACACAGTGAATTTAATTATAATAACTGTGTTGTCATAAACTATCAGGGAATCAGAGGAAATGTCCATCAATAAAGTTTTTAAAATAATTTCTCAGCTGAAATCAAGTTTTTATTATGGTAATGTTGACTGCATAATCCCTATTAACAAAGAAAGGTAGAAAACAATTAAAATATTTAAAAATTCAGACTTGCAGACTTCCTCATATTTTAAAATGATCCATGCTGAAATGTTGGGAAGATTTCCATCTTAGATGAATACATCCCTTCCACGTCTCCTGAATGTGAAGTTCTATTGGATTCTAGCTTACAAACAGATTGTCTTCTTCTAAGAAGGTTGATTGTTTGATAAAAGGGTGTCATACAGCCCTTCTAAACAGATTCATCATGTAGTATGCTTCTCTCAATTTAGAATTCACTTCATCTTTGGAGGTAATAGATATGTTCACACACTTGAATGTGGTGATGATTTTAAAGTAGAAATAGCTGTGTCAAAATTTATCTGATAAAAATGTGTCCAGTAATATCCCATACGCCAGGTTGATGGCACAAGCTAAGGCTATCAGAGATGCTTAGCCAACTAAGCTAAGGCTGTCAGAGATGCAGCCTCTCTGAATTGCATAGTCATTTCAAGAGGGTTGAAATTCAGTTCTAATGTCCTATATTGGGGGTTTCATCTCATCATATCTTTCCTCTCCTATCCCACCATGGTAAATGTCACCCTCTCCCAACCCCTGACCTTATGATTGAGGCCTACAAGGCTGGAATATACCCCATTTCCCATTAACACCAAGTTTAGGATATGTCTCAATATCAAAGCAATCTGAAATGAAGTTCCTGTAAGAGAAACAAGTACGTTTAAGATTTTTAAAAATATTTTCAGTCTTGTAATTATTTGACTATGTATAAACCTTGTAGATACAAATACTCCCCAAAACCTTGTACAGATCTTAAAATAAGGACAAGAGATCTGGTAGACCAGGGATACAGGTTTTCCTTGGGCAGATGATAAACTACTAACCTCAGGGCCAAAGGGGCCATATTTGTGTCCAGAGAAATCAGGTTGTTCAGAATAGAAGGCATAGACTGAAGGCCTAGGGAAAATTGGAAGGTTTAGAATCTCCTCACACATAACAAAGTATTTCAAATATCCCTACATAGTACCCCCCCCAAAAAAATCCCTCAAGTTTAGTTAATATCCCACCCATTATTAGTATTACCATGGAAAAATGTTTTTTCTATTGCTTCTACACCCATCATCCTCTATACAACCCCCACTCTAGTAACTGCCTGGTACCACTTTCAGAAACCAAAAGTCACAAAGGAAAATTTGGACATGTGCTCAGGTCTTTGATCCTCAAGACAACAGAGCCCAGTGTTAATTCATACAGGCTGTGCAATCTGTAGCCTGAAAGAACTGACTCCATTTGAGAGAGAAGTCAGTCTTAATGCTTCCCAACACTTGAGATACTGATTTCCTTTATCGAGGCCAGGAATACTCTTCAGCTCTACTGAAGTTGCCAGTATTAACAGCTATAGTAGTCCATGGCATTAATGGTCCATGGTCCCCAGTAACTAAACCCTTCTTAGGGAAATAATGCTTATGGTTAATAACCACAAAACTTTTAGTAACACCAATCTTTGGCTGAGCATCTATTTCACAGTCCCTCTAGTATTTTGCCCAACTCTAGCCAAAATGGAAATGTACTAGAGAAAGAAGAAAGACAGAGAAGAACAAATACCTCTCATTGTCTGGCAGCGTGAGCCACTGCAGGATGGTTAATATTCTCCGCTCATGAGGGATGTTACTGTAGGGTTACAAGCAAAGCATATCATTAGGTTGCATTTCCACAAACTGAAGCCTGATGAGCACTTGCTCTTGCTCTCAGGCCAAATACTCCTTATGTATCACCATTTTCACTTCATTGTAGCAAAAAGCCCTCTTTGGAATTAGCATGAAAACTTCCATTTCCATTTGCTACATATTACACTGTTCAGCCTCTTCCACAGAAAACTAGCCTGGGAATTCTGATTTGTGGTCAAAATGAGGAATCTGTCTTGCTGATCAGAAACTCTGCTACAAGCAGAGAGAACCTTGGCTTCAAAATCATTGCTATATAGGGGGTGAAGGCATTGGCTGAGGCCAAAGAAACAGTACTTCTATCTACACTCTGCCTCTTGCTGGCAGTATAACCTCTGTTGTCCTCTAAGCCTCTGGACTTCTCTCAGCTTCCATTTACTCATTTTACTAAAATAAGGATGACAGCAAAGCACACCAAGCAAAGCTTGGTTGTAAAGATGAAATAAAAGAAGTAAAGGGCATGCCCAGTGCCTGGTACATAGCAAGTGCTAAAAAATCTTATTTCATTAGTAGTCATAATTAGATATCATTCTGCCTCTAAACAGCTATGACCTTAAAACCATTATCTAACCTGCAACTTTAAGTTCCTTCTCTATAAAATAATGGGTTAGGGAAGGTATTCTTGAAATTCTCTTCCAGCTCTATAAAAATATATCAAGAATAGGCACATATAATTATGAGACTGACAAAAAGGGTATAATTTTCATGCACAATGACTTTTGTGTTTAAGTCTCATTCCTCTGTTGAAATACAATTACCCTAAGCCTGGCACTAGCTTTAAGAGCTCTCGGCTAACATAATAGTACTGCATCCTGAGCTAAGTTACATTAGGATGCTCGCACACTAAGCCATCCCTTGTGGGAAAATTCACTTACTCTTTCTTACCAAGGAGTCCATAATGCTTTTCAGTTTCCCTATCCAAGGTCAGGCCATAGAAGCATATTCATGATGAATTCAAACTAAAATATGAGTTTGACTGCCGGAAAATTTATTGTGCGACCCTGGGTGAGCCATTTAAGCTTTTACTCTTGGTAGATAGCAGCAAGAGAACTAGGAGAAAGATAAATCTGCAGAGCCATGGTAGATGGCTAAAGGTGGCAGAGGCTCTATTCCAATAGTCTCTTCCTGTCCCCACTATCATCACCCACCCTGACCACCTCCACCTCTCTTTCCCCTTGGGGACTTGTCATTCCTCAAGCATCCTCTCTGTCTAAAGCTATCACACAAGACCAGAATATCAGGGTTTGCATAACATGAGTCCCAACTTAAACATATTTCAATACTATTGACTAAATGGGGCCCTGTTTATTATATCCTATAATTAAATTAGAAGTAGGCATAGCAAAGCCAGGTTAATCTCTCAAGGAATTTAATTCTTCCACCTTAGAAATCCTTTGTATCTGAACAAAATAGTTATTATTGCATACTTCAGATTCTTTCCTAACTTAAAAACAAAGCAAATTTCACAGTCTTTTCATTTTACCTTATTTTACTACCTACGTAAAAGCTGCTTTATTTTATGCGATTGGTGTTAAGCCACAAATATGGACTCTGATAAGCCTACTCCTAATGCTAATGGAAAAACACAAGGTAATAGAATTTGAGTCAAGCTCACAATGCTTATCCTTTAACATCCTCCTTAGATGAGGTACTTGAGCAATTACAGAGAATTAAAAAGATCAGCTCAGAGGCCACAATGCTTGGGTTGGAATTCTGATTCCTACAAGTATTGGTGATGAGACTTTGGCAATTTACCTAACCTTTTGGTACCTCTATAAATATCATAGTTATAGTACCTACTCATAAGATAGCTATAAGGATTAAAAGAGATAATATATGTAAAGTGTTCAAATAATGCCTGGCACATAGAAAGCGTTCAAAAAATGTTGGCATTTATCATCATCTACTGGATTTATAGGTCCACAGAAATGATGAATTCATTCATGAAATATTTATTAGAGGCGTATTATGCTCAAGGCATGGGTGCAAACATAAAGATACAAGATAAATCCATCAAAAAGACTATGATGGAGGAGTCACCTCCTCTTCTTGGGGAAAAGAAGCAGATGGTTATCACTTCCTGGGCAGGGTCTGTGTGTGTGCGCACATGTGTGGGGGAGTTAAGAGCATAAGATGAAGACTCTGAAGGTCTAAGTGTCCATCTTAGGTGTGACCTTGGGCACAATACTCAACTACTCTAGGTCTTACTTAGTATTCTAATCTCTTAAATGAGGAGTTGGACAAGTCTCTAAGTTTCCTACAAATTCTAGGTTATCATTGAGAAATTACTGCATAGACCAAAAACATATAGTTCTTAGCCATAAGTGTTTCAAACACAATGCAGAGAGAGCACAAATAAATTTGACCACGGGAAGCAAGTGTCGAACAATAAAGGAAAATAGGGTACATGTCACAGGGTGGTCTTCACCACCATGGACTGATGCAGAATTTGTCATTAGACCAAGTACATTAGATATTGTCACCAAAAAGGAAAACTGGAAAATGAAAGGCTACATGAAGTATTTAATGTTACATAAAGGTGAACAAACTCTCTTAGGAGATATATGTACATATACATATATATGTGTGTGTATATATTACATATATATGTATGTGTGTGTGTATATATATATTATATATATATGTATATATCCATTGTCTAGTTAATGTTGAAAGAGAGAAAATGGATAAGAACAAAAACACCACTTATTAGTTGTTCTCTATCTACCAAGTACCCTAATTGGCACTTTAAATAAGTTTACTCATTCTGTCTTCAAAACATCCTGTGGTGAAGGTACTATAATTCCCATTTAAAGATGAGAACAATTGATTTGTTGAGAAATCACTTGTCCAAAGTCAGCAATTTCATAAGTAGCAGAGATAGGTTCAGATTCAATCTAAGCACTCTTTCATGATGAGAATTACTGCCTTTGAACATGAATTGACATAAAAGAATGTAACAGAGCATCAGCCGAGAATGATTTTGGAGTGAAATACTATCATTTAAAAAGCAAGAATATAATTCTAGGCTATAGTACAGAACCATGTCAAAAGGCTATGGTTTGGATCTGGTTGTAAATTTAAAACTTTTCAGAATATACTATATGTAGATTTCCTTGATATGTATTCCCCTCCATAACTCGAATTATGATCCTCAATTTTAAAGTTATAAAAAGCCTGAAAAGGTGGGGGTGGGGGGAAAATAAATGAATCCAAGTCACTTTCAGGACTTGGAGATAAAAGAACAGTCTGAGAAGCAAAGCAAAACTACAGACATCTTTGGAGCACATAAAAGCCACCTTCTTATAAGTGCTTTCAAATGGGTGGAGAAAATTGTCATTCAAAACCAGAACACTGGGCCTTTTCAAGGAAGCTTTGCAGCAGTTTCAGGGGGGCAGGGAAGGGGCTAAGTATTAATTATGTTGTTGGCTCCTCTCCATTCTGCCAGGCTAAAAAATTACAGGGCTGAAGAAATCCCTTCTATAAGTATCCGTGATAGTCAAGGGTTAACAGAAATGTAATGTATAAGATTAAATTAGTAAATCAATATGCCAGTTACATTCAGCAGTGTCATTTCTAACATACCCATGCTTATTTCTCAACTCATAAACCTCTTTAAAAAAAAAAAAAAAGGAAAAATACTTTTAAAGGGACACTCTGTCTTAGCTTCAATTTCACCCAAACCAATTTCCAGTTAGCCTTTCAAATTTAAAAAAGCTACTTTTATTCCTGAATTTGGAGAATATAGATGGTACCATTCTGGATTAATTTGAACCTATAATTGCTCCCAGTAAACTACTATTATTGAATAGTCAGATTTTTGTTGAAACACAAGAAACAAATATGGAAACATCTTTAGGTAGTTTTGAAAGAAAAAAAGACTGAAATAATTATCTCAATGAGAACAGAGATCTCCATGAAAGTTGAAACATATTCATTTTTTTCTTTTGACTAAGGAACCTTAAAAATAATCAACATGTTGACAATTTTATTAGGTAAATTTCATACTAAGACTTACAAACATTAAGTACTAATCCCTCTATTGCCTTTGTGGAAGAGAGAAGTTATCCCATTTTCTTATTAGAGACATCCTGGAGTTTGGTGGAAAAACGTGGAGTGAAAAGGAAAGCTCCCCCTGGTCTCCCATTTGGAACTTCCAATCTCTAGATCACTCCATCAGGTCCCCAGCTGCCTGAGACCACATTATATTTTTACAGTAGTGAACCAAAATAAATATACCATGTTGTAATATATTTATAGAGCATGATAATGCAAACCATAGTAATAAATAAGTCTAAGAGAAATATACATTCCCTAGATAGCAAGTTACCAAAATCCTATAAAGAGAAATAGAAAAATCTGAAGGATGGAAAGAAGAGAAAATCTTCCTTATTAAGTAAGGATGGAAAAAAAAGGAAAAGAAAAGAAGAAAAGAGGGTAGGGCAGGAGATAGAACAGGGAAAGAGAAAAGTCTTCAGAAAAAAATACCTCAAAAGTTATTTTGAATCAACAAATATTCAAACATTTGATATTTTTACATGTAACTGAAATGAAATCAATATTGAATGGATGCTTCATAAATTGAATCATAATTGTAATGTTGCAAACATTGACGAAATAAAGGTAACTTACACAGACCAAAAGAATGTTCCAGCTCTCACCCCTTGTTTGGTGGCTGTAATCCATAGCTAATGAGGAAAATATAAGAGGCTTATAAGATGTCCTGAGTTTTGGTCAAAGAAGAAAAAGGTTTTAAAACATATTACATCTGATATTTTAGACTCACACGCCACCATAAATATCACATTATTCACAACCTTTTTTTTTCATATTTGGAAGTGAGAATCATTATTTCCATAAATGTTATTCAACACATTCCCTACAAAAGTTCTCAAAACCTCTACAATGATCTAGTGACAGTTTTTAAACTCTTATTTCATCTCGAAAGTCTCCTTCCTCTGTACTTGTCTTTTCTGATAATTGTTTTAATCATTTCACTCATGGTGCAGAATTCTACTCATCAAAGGAGCCAGGAGTTGCCCATATGTTTCCTTTACTATTGAAAGCCTTACAGAGGAGAGACCCAGTTTGGCACCCAGATGTCAGTCTTGGAACCTAAATTTTCTTGTTCCACTTTAAACTAGAAGAATGAGAGAGAAGGGAAAAGCCTATTTTTTAATCTAGATTTTGTCTTTATGTTTTACCCAGTTCTTTAACAAATGAGGTTTCAGGGAAAGGTTCCTGGTATAAGGTAGGTGAACTAAGCATTTCATTAAGGCTTTTAAAGTATTATTTATCGATAGCTCATACTGTTGAGAGGTAAAAGATGTAGGAGTTTGAAACCCAGGCTCTGCAACCAGGCAGCCTGGATTTTAAAGCTAGCATCAGTCACTTTCCAACCATGTGGCCCTCCAGCAAGTCACTTAACCTCCCTGAGCTTCAGTTTCCTTTACGATGTTGATGCTATTTTCTAGTGCCATAGGATTATTACACACTTTAATTAGTTCATACATTTAAAGTCTTTAAGCCAGTGTTTTAGCATTCCGTAAACAGTTAATTTTAGTCTTTATTATTATACAATAATGGAAATAAATGGAATCTAGTTATTCCAGGAACATTAGCTTAGAGTAGTAAGTGTCTCATTGAATAGAAATCTGTGAGAAGAAACCCTCTCACTTAGAGGAAGAGAATCGAGACAAATGGAGGAAAACTACAGTTTGATAACAGACCAAAGCAAAAATGCTCTAAGAATTATAGCCTGTCTGTTTTCTGGTTCCACTGCTTCCAAACTTTGGGAGTATTTTAAGACTCTAGTGCAAACCTTTATTTTTTGTGGAAATACATAGTTGGGAGGCAGAGGGCATTATGGTTTCAAAGGAACATGAGATGTCAGGCTTAGAAAGTTCTAAAAGGATCCCTTGGAGCATCTAGAAATCTCCACCCTAAAAAAGTCACAGCTAATGCCACTGGCAAATAAGGCATGGGGTGGGAGAGCATATAGTGCCTCTCAGGTCCATGAGGCTCTGAGCTGCTAGTGGATTTTATCAGCATGGGATGGGTGAGGTCTTCCTCTCATCCCAGTGGCCTCTATTTGGTTAAGACCTGTGGTTCTGTGGGATGGCTCAGACAGACATCTTAGACTGCTCTATGTGCCCTCCCTCGTTTGGTCCAGAGCATCCTTCCTTCTTATGAACAAGCTGTGGTATGTCCAACTAGGGTTTGAAACATCTCCTGGACTTTCATCCATTCCTGCCCCAGCCTCACCATCAGCAAGAAGATGAGCTCAAACTAAGTGCTGGTCACCCTACAGCTGACTCAGCAATACGCAAATTCCTAGAAAGGTCAGTTTCTTAACATATGTGATCAATTTTTATACTTAAATTTCACTGGCATGAGCTTAGCATACTCCTATCCAAACAACTTTCTAGAAAAGCTAGTTCCTTGAGATTTCCAAGGAAACTATACCAGGCAACATTTGACATATATGAAATATAAGACCAATCTGGGATTTTCCAAAGGGGAAACTTGTGAATGTAAATTTACCAAAAGATGACCCTACACTTTCCAAAATTGTAGAATACATACTAATGTTGACAATATTAGGGCAACAGGAAGCCCTCGATATCACTTTTAGTTCTGGGGTCTTCAAAACAGACCATCAAAAACATTCTCTGCAGTGTTAAAAGGATTCACACACCAAGCAAAGATGACAAAGTGAATGTGTTAAGGTTATTTTGATGACCTTTCCTTAAGAAGATCATGAATGAAGAAGCAGGAAAAGCTGGGTGCAGTGGCGCATGCCTGTAATCCCAGCGACTCAGGAGGCAGAGACAGGAGGATCGCAAGTTCAAGACCAAAGGCAGTCTGTGTAACTTAGCGAGACTCTCTCTCAAAAAGTGAAAAAAAAAAAATAGGTTGGGAGTGCAGCTCAGTGGTCCAGCACTTGCAAAGCATGCAGGTACGAGGCTCTGGGTTCAACCCCCAGTACTGCAAAAAAAAAAAAAAGAAGCAGGAAAAAAGATCAGAAAGGTCCACACTGGGGAGAACTGGTCAAAGGAGCACCCCAGATACCTGACTTGGCCCAGCTCCTTTCTTCCTGAGGTAGCTTAGCTGACCAACACTGGCCACCAGCTGGCTTTGGCACAAAGCCTCCCCCTCCACAGTCTGTCTTCACATACCACACCATCCTTGACATTCCTTAGCTCCTAAGCCCACCCTGCCCCACCCCAAAGAACTCTTGAATGAATTGTCAAGCTTCCTAATGCAAGACATTAAAGAGTTTGCAATAAATTATGTATACTGATAAAAATTATTCTGATGGCAAAAATCAAAATCATCTATATTTTATATTTTTCTGTACTTTCCAAAAAACTTACTATGACTATTAACATATTTACCATCAGGACAAAAAAGAAAATATAAATGTGAACTACGAAGACAATTTACAGGTTAGGAACTGTCTTTTTAGGCAGGTGTGGTGATGCATACCTGTAACTGCAGCACTCAGAAGGCTGAGGCAAGAGCATCATGAGCTCAAGGCCAGTCTGGGCTGCAAACCAAGCTCCTGGGCAGCCTGGGATACCTAGAGAGACCCAATCTCAAAAACAAGGATGACAATGTATCTTTCTTATGAAAAAAAAAAAAAAAGTAGGAAAATTCTCCCTGCTTTTCAGGAAATGTCATGTTGACCATATATTCTAAAAGAAAATTGGGGGACATGGTCAGGAGAGGACAAACAGTGAATGACCGAATACTTGAAATAAAGAAGCACTTTTAAAAAATCTCACACAAAAGAATCCTAGAACTGAGGAAGTTGATCTGCCAAAGTTTAGCAAATGGTGCAAGATGGAAACACAAAAGGTTTTTTTTCAGGTTTTTTTTTAATATTTCTAACTTTTTTATTAGTAGTTTTTAATGTATAACTTAATGGGTCTCAACATTTCCATAGATGCATCTCATTGTCCAAGGAAGTTTTTAAGCCCTATCATAAACCGTAACATGAGTTCCTTTGCAGGTCAGGTATATATATTATATTTAAGGGTTCAGAAGTTAAATCTAGCCGGGTGCCATGGCTCATGCCTATAATGCCACTGACTCAGGAGGCTGAGGCGTGAGGATCACAAGTTCAATGCCAGAGGCAGCTTGTGTAATTTAGCAAGATCCTGTCTCAAAAATAAGTAAATAGCCAGGTGTGGTGTCACACAATTGCAATCCCAGTAACTCAGGAGACAAAGCCAAGAGGATCCTCAGTTTGAGGCCAAAGGCAGCCTGCATAACTTAGACTGTGACTCAAAATAAAAACTAAAAAATGGGCTGGGGTTACAGCCCAGTGTTACAGCCCTTGCAAAGTCTGTGCAAGGCCCTGAGTTCAAGCCCCACGAACCACAAAATAAGTAAGTAAATGAATAATAAATTTTTAAAAAGAAGTTAAATCTAGTAATTTCCAAGGTAAAAAGGCACTAAAATGTTGGCCCAAAAGAAGACAAGTGAAAACAATCCTCTAGGACTGCAAAAAAGAGAGAGAAGCTTCTTATTTGCTTGTTAATTCCAAGAAATGGGAGTTGGGATTTCTCTGAATTTGAATGCAAATATAAATTTTCTCAGTTTGTCAAAAAAAGAAAAAAAGGAAAGAAAGAAAGGAAGGAAGGAAGGAAGGAAGAAAGGAAGGAAGGAAGGAAGGAAGAAAGGAAGGGAAGGAAGGAAGGAAGGAAGGAAAGAAGGAAGGAAAGAAGGAAGGAAGGAGAAAAAGAAAAACAGTTAAAATATAAGCTAAGAAGATACTGAGTTTGGGCTTCCTTCCTTTAATCCCAACAATTCTGCCATTGCTCTTTCTTTTATCTAGAGGTCCAGCTTTCAACATTGTGCCCTAGATGCTATCTTTTTAAAAGGGGACAAATGGGAATTATAATGTATTATATCTTCTTACTACGTTATTAGGACTAAATGAAACTTCTGCACTAGAAATGGGGTGGAGGTTAAATGTGAAATTCAATACTTTCTCTAATAAAGTAAAGTATGTAACTATAGGACAAGAGAAGTTTTTTAAAAAGAAAATAAGGAAAAAATATTTTAGCAAAACATAAACCACTATTGTGGTCGTCTTAGTAGTTCATTGCAAGAAAATTTTCCAGGCTACAGGCAGACAAGTAAATAGCCAATTTCAAAAGAAGGGAGTGGAGTATACAATAGAAAAAACTCTGAAAGCCTAAAGGAGGGTCACCTAGCTCAGCCAGGGCTGGAAGAGCTCAGGGTAGACCTTCTGGGAACATACATTTCAATTGAAATTTGAAATAGAATTTAGAGGCTAGTAGCCAAAACAACCCACCCCAACTAAGACTTTAAAGGTGAGCAGGCAGAAGGGCTCATCATAAGCACATTAAGATATTCCACAAAGAAGGGCTGGAGGTGCAGTTCAGTGGTAGAGCACATGGTTAGAATGCAGAAGGTCCTAAATTCAGTCCTTCACAACAATAACAACAACAAAAACAAAAACATATAGCACAAGGAGAAAAATCAAACTACAGATTTATAGGAAGTATACAGAAAAAAGCCAACAGAATTAAAAAAGGTAAAATTGTCCTGAGTAGAAAGTAAAGCCTGCCCCTACCTGAATAATAAAACACACAACAAGAAAACTAAGCAATGACTTGTACTTTCCAATAAGCCTTTTGACCTGGAAATTCACGCCCCCCCCTTTTTTTTTTCCTTCAGGACTGGAAGGTTGAACCCATGGTCTCACAAATACTTTGCAAGCAACTCTACCACTAAGCTGCACTCTGGCTTATTTTTTATTTTGTTGTATCTTAAGAGAGGGTCTTGCTAAATTACACCTGCTGCCTCTAGACGTGAACTTGCAATCTTCCTGCCTCTACCTCTTCAGTTGCTGGGATTCCAAGAGTGTGTCATGGTGTTCAGCCTCATGGTCTCTTTCTTGAATGTGCCATCTTTCTTTATTGTTATGCTGCAGTTAATTGACTCCTGTGGTCATTGCTCCACGAATAGGGGCAGAAAGCAATGCTAGGCAAAGCAACTTGAGGAATGATAAGAATATATCTGCTTCCCTTAGAGGTACCCAGGAACTTGCACATTAGAGGACTTGAATCATGACAGCGTTTGGATTTGTTTCCCAAATCTCTACATTTAGTCAGTCCCTTGAAATCCCATTCTTTCATATGGCTGACAGTCCAGATTTGAACTGAACAGGGAACTCCAGCATGCTTTCTATCAGAAATTGCAAGATTAGAGCAGAAGAATTTTCAAAGAAACAAACACTTAAGGAAACCATTAAAACATGTGCACAAAATGCAGGGTCATGCAGCCAATGACAACTTCTCATAGTGCATTCTGAAGATTAGCAAGTTAAAAACAGACTGGAATTTGCTAAAGTAGCTAGATCAGGGATTTTTGAAAAGATTAAATTATAGGGAAAAAAATGTGAGACAAGTCTCACTATGTAACCCATCCTGGCCTCAAACTTGAGATTCTCCTGCCTTAGCCTTCTGAGTGCTAAGGTTACAAGTGTGCACCACCACACCTGGCTCACATCACAAAAACTATTTTTTGGAAGCCTAGTAGTGAGATTCAAAATTTCAGATGAAGCCCAATATGGCGGCACACACATGTAATCCCAGCACTTGAGAGACAGAGTCAGGAGGATCAAAGCTAGCTGGGATACATAGCAAACCATGTTACAAAAATAAAGAAATTTAAATGAACATTGTTAAAGTCTTATCTCACCTTGTTTATCTCATCTTGTTTAGTTTTTAAACAAGAATAAGATGCTCCTATTATTCACCATTTAATCTGGCCCCCATATTATTTAGCCAAATATCTTGCATGGTTTCATCATTAAGTAAAAATAAGTTGAATTTAATAATTCCCAGTCTACGAGTTTTGTAACTATTTTCTCTACTCCAATTATTTTTTCACTAGTGATTTTGTGAAATATACAAGTCTCACAGAGGTTTGCATAAATGCTTGAGGGATATTTATGAACCTTTTCTTATATAGAGCTTGATATACTCCTAGACTATAGTTTCTTAAAATTTCTGTCCATACGGTCTTTCAATAGGTCAGATTTCAATAAAATATATTTTTAAATTACAGCTTTCATGGCCCTTACTGTTCTTATGGTGCCCATCTTGATCAAGAGGATGGCTGGAAACCCAAATCAGTTTTACCACGCGTCTTGCCAGCTTTAGGAGACTTGGTTAAATGTGTCAACTCAGAGTTGGTGAGGAGGAAACAGAGACTTGACTTCATGGGACAGGTAATAGCATTCCCTCTGCTATGTGTCTGTAGAAGTTAATGAATGTGTGGACTCTTCTGCCTCTGAGGCATGCTAACCCCGAGGAAAGAAACCCAATGTCAACACCAAGTGTGAGGAGATCCAATTAGATGAAATCACTATTTATCTCCACAGTCTTTGTGGTTCCTCTGGCAAGTTGGCTTCCATGATAAAATTATTACAAAAGACCAACTAGCAACAGCCTGGCAGAGCAGGAATGTCCATTATTTTCTTTACTTGTAAAGTATTCCTCTATCATAAACTTGGTAAATTCCACCCTGTAAACACATTTCACTATGATCACAACCTAGGTCATCACAGACTTCTGGGAATCCAGTCTGAATAAAAATGGTAAAATCAGAACATCTATTATAAAGAACCTTTTCTGCCGACGTAGAAGTCTTTTGATGTTTATCTTTAAAAAATGAAAAACTCCCAATTACTCTTACAAAGTAATATAGTGATTCACTATTTAACAGTATGGATGTTTTGATCACAAATGACCTTTTCTCTCTTTTCTGCCCATGTATCACAGCAAACATTTCCAGGTTGAAGATCTTCTCAGCATGGTGGGTGCATGGAGTGCATGCAGGGACTGCCTACCCCTCAATGCTGAGGCACGCTGTGCAGATTCCCCAGCCCTCTTCCCTGACCAGTGCTTTAGGGAGCCACCACTCACATTAGATCTGGCATGAGATGGAACCATTTTCCATCCTTTTACACATGGCTGATTGACAGTGAGCACTGGGGCATATTCCTGTGGTGACTCGGAGCCTGCTGACCAGGAGCTTACACACTTGAGCCCAGTTCTGCACATTCGACAACCCTGGCTTTATGTCAATACTTTGCTCATGTCCGACCAAAGCAAGTTGCCTAACCATACAGAGTCACAGGAAAAACACTAAGTAAAAGCCACCCACAAACCTTTTTATTTTCAGCCAAGCCATTTAACCTGAAGCATACAGGGTGATTTCTTTCACAGTATTAATTTGCTGCCATAGTATCAGGGTAGGATTCCATTTATTATATTTAACTTCCAGGATTTAAACAATGGACTAAATAAAAGAACTCATGAATTTATTATAGATTTCCAGCAAGTTTTCCTATTCTGTTTACCATGGCACTGAAGCCAAAATATCAGGGAAGTCAGAGTCATTCACTTTTCTTTTTCATTGTATCCCCCAAAGTGATAAAATCATTAAGCTATGACTATGCCTTCTTCAAAATGCTTCTGAAATTCAACCCAGGGCATGAATTCTACAACAATCATCGTAGTGAAGACATTTATCATCTTACATTTTTATAACCATGACTTCAAACATGTGTGATTATAAACACATATATCCACCTAGAAACACATGTGTATTTATAACCACACATGTATGCATACATAAATATTTGATCTATATATTATACACATATACACATGTTTTATATATGTATATGTGTATGCATATATATATAATATATCATAAAAAGAAAACATTGCTAAGTATGAGGAAATTATATGTATCTTTTTTCTCAGGTAACAAATTTGGGAATGAAATGCTTCAATGCACACAAACACACACAAATGCAAGACTTACCGGTTGACCTCCCCACCATCTATGATTAAATTTCTCTCGCCCTCGAAGGTGAAAAGTGGCATCAAATACAGGATCATACATTGAATTGCCTACAATTCCATGGGATTCTGGATACAGCCCCTTTGTGAAAGGACAAATTTATTTTAAAAAAAATATAATAATCTGTATATGTTAATTCTGTTATAAATTTTATCATATCCAATTTCCAAAATCATATAAGATATATATATAGCCTTTATGTGTCTACAGAAGCCAATAAGAAACAAAGCTAATCACCAGAACTTTGGGAAACTTAATGTGACTATCAGCAATTTAATATTTGGGTTTTTTTAACTGTTGTAACTTAGCAAAATGACTATTTTATTACCTTACTTTGAAATTTGTACATGTGTTTCCGAATAAGCGTTAATTTCTAAATGTACTTTTCCTTTTTTATAAAGTCTATTTTGCCCCCAAAACAACAATAAAGAATAAGAATAAGTAAACTGTGCTTGATAGTAGAAAGTAAGGTAGAATTTATAGTGCATGAAAATTAATACACAGCAGTACTGAAATCAGCATTCATATTTGAAAATTCAGAAAATAAACAATAGACTCTGCAGTATTTGAGAGAAGTTTAATGCATGCATTCAGGTAGAACTGCACCTGAATAGGACTTCAGTTTTAACCCTGCAATGAAGTTCAGTCACCCACAAGGTTATAGAAGACATTTGCTGTGACCACTGATGCAGATAAGAAAGGTATAGGAAAGATTTTCTGTGAACTTTGAGAAAAACATTTTAAAACACTCCCCTTCAAGTCAATCCAGTATTAAAGCAGACCTCTGATTGTATGTATTTGAAAAAAATACTTACAGTGGCCAAAGTATATAAATTAGGGAAGGTTTTTGTGGGGTACACAGGCCTCATGTAGGGAGAATGAGTACCACAGGACCCTGAAAGTAGAATGTCAGATATTAGGACAGGAGAACCAACAGGAAAGCATTTCGTGTATACAATCCATTTTATAAACTATCAAAGACACAGTTTACTTTCATTTCTATATTTCCAAGAATGAAACACATTGAAAATAATGGGTCCGTAGATCTCAAAGTCCATAGCAGAGCACTTCCTGTAATCTTGGATTACAGACGAGAAAGTGGAATAGGAAAATGACTTACGTAGTTTTTCAATGTTTGGCATGACCTTGCTGCCTTTCTTCATGTATGATGCACGGAAACCATCCACAGAGAAGATGATTAATGGAGGGCGAACAAACCTTAAACAGTAACACACTGAGCCTTAGAAAAATTATAGCCACAAAGTTTTCATTATGTCTAGTTATTCTCAATAATGGGGACCAATCATTCCCAAGAAGAGTCTTTAAGGGAGGAAATTGGACAAGCCTAGGATTTCAGCCCCACAACATTTGGGGCCAATGAAGTCCAGAATTAAATGACCAGCATCACAAATAGCTAAAAGAAGTCTTGACTACAGATTTCCCTTAATGTACTTTCTTCACTGCTGTCTCTCACATTACACACAAGGATATTCCATAATATTAAAAAGGAAAACTGTCAAATCTGCCTAGAAACGTATTCTCCCACTTGCCATCTGGAAAGCAACTATTCATTCTTTAAAACCCAACTCACACTTGCCTCTTCTATAATGTTAGTTGCCCACACTTTCAAGTTCATTTTAAGATACTAATTCATCCCTCTCTCATCAGTCCTATAAACACCATTGTACATTTTATTGTAATGATCTGTTAACATGTTTCTCATTATTATTATTATTATTATTATTATTATTATTTTGTTATTACTATTATTATTATTTTGCAGTACTTGGGAGTTGAATCCAGAGTCTCATACACTTTGCAAGTGCTCTACCGCTGGGCTGCACCCCCAGCCCATTTTTTATTTTTTATCTCGAGACAGAGTCTTGCTAAGTTACACTGGCTGCCTCTGGCCTTGAACCTGTGATCCTCCTGCCTCCACCTCCTGAGTTGCTAGGATCACAAGGGTGAGCCACTGTGCCCAGCTTCCTTACTAATTTCAAAGCCCAGTTTGTGTCCTATTCGCCTTTCTATTTTTTGGATGCACAGTAAGACTTCCATAAATATTTATGAAAATACTAATGAATGAATGGATGCAAAACTAATAGCACTAACATTCTTACCATTAGATCTAAGCACTCATAAAAACATTCCTATAGCTGAGCACTGTGGCATATTCCTGTGATCTGGCGACTTTGGAGGCTGAGGCAGGAGGATCACAGGTTCTAGGCTAAAGGCAGCCTACCTAACTCTGTCTCAAAATTTAAAAACAAGGAGGCTAGGGGTGCAGCTCAGTGGTAAAGCACTTGCCTAGCATGCACAAGGCCCTGGGTTCATTTCCCAGTGCCAGAAAAAAAAGTCTTTAAATTTAGTTATAAAATAATTTCAATTACAAAGATCTCTACAAAGCATATCAATAAAAAAATAACTAGACTATCCATCTACCCAGGACAAGCTATAATGAAATGGCCCCTTATTACATCCTAAGGATGTACTTAATCAATCAGACTTGAGAACACTAAACTATGTGCAGAATTATTTGTAACAGTTTGAAGGTAATTAGCAAGTATAAGTGTTTATTTGAAGCCACACAATAAATAAGACATATTTTAAATGAGTCACATATGAAGCACTTAGATCTCTACCATAGAACACCTCACGATTACAATTACTCTTGTCATTTAAGGGAATCCCTACCTTGCAGACTACCTTTTCTTCAAAAACAACTGCACACATTGTTAAACAGTGCACAGCTGTTGCCATCCCATTCCACAAGCCCAAAGAAATTCAGATGGCTTGCTAAGGTTTAAAAAGAGGAAAAAATAAAGCCATCTAAACACTGCAATTTTGTGTGCCAGGCTGTGCTGCCTAAACAAAAGCATAGTTAAAGACTAAATAACATTATGGAAACATATTTGTTGAAGATGTATTTTCTGCCAAGCATTTTAAAAGTTTGTGAGGTTTGAACAGTTTCCTGCAAAGCATAATAAGTGCCTGATGCTAGTCACACTTGAACGGTAGAGTGTCACTCGATTTGGCTCTCCCCCAGCCACAAGGCGGTGCATCAGTGGGTCATCTGGTTTCTGCAGCATCTGGTAGGAGTTACCTTCTTGGATGACAGTTTTGAGAAATTCTATAGTCTCCCTCTTCCTTTGCCTTCCCCTACTCCCAGAAAGGGCACAAGTAGAACTCCAGGGATAAACACTGAGGGAAGGAGGGGAAGCAGGTTAGAAACGTTTCCTTCTTCAGTGATCATCAGAGGCACTTTATAAAATATCTTCATCTAAGGTGAAATGTAGAGGATACTCAGAATCCAACAGATGCGGGAGAAAGTTGAAAAAGAACTACCAAAACTGCAAGATAGCTTTTGGCTGGTAGATTACTTGTAAGTCCTCCCAAGTCTGCAGAAGTGGATTTTGACTTTACGTTGCTTATAACCATCTCCCTATCTATTCTTTGTGACAGTTTGTCAACTAGTGTATGCTTTATAATATTCATAAACTAAAATACACTCACCCTGCAGGGCATTCGGGAGCCTTTATTTCTTCACAGTCATCATCTACCCAATGTGATTCTCCTGTAAGTAAAAGGGTGGACATTTATTGTAAAGTCTAATTATAAATGTCATCAAGAGGTCAGAAGTACACAATTCCAGGATTTGTGTCCTGTAGGATATTTGTTTATGGGACGTCATTCTGAAAAGAAATTCTGAAATAAAGCCCAGGATCTGGTTCAGTTTTTAAAGTACACGCATACATGGTCGGAAAGCTAAGATTTAATAACCTCAAGTGGTGTTTATTTGAGCCTTCAGGGTCTAAATGGTTTGTAGATTAAAAAAAAACAGTGGCGTCAGTGAACAAAATTTCATGTTTGGAACCTTCCAGAAATAAACTGTTTGGTCATTAGATGGAACATTCCTTCCTCTGCCACTGAAGATCCCAAAGCCATAGAAAGTGTGACATAACTCGCCTTTAGATGGAGGAAAAGCCTTCTAATACACAGAGATGACAGATGGAAAATTACAATGGAGAGATCATTTGCCAATGTATCTATGTAAAGCCTGAAATTTATAAACGAAAACCAGAGCTATCTTTCACTTCTAATCTTGCACCAAGATAAGAATGTATACAACTATTTCCTGAGTTACCCCTGTCAAGAGTACAGAAAAAAAAGCACTCAGATTTAAAAAAAAAAAAAAAAAAAAAAACCAAGACTTCTGCTATGGTTTATCCAGGAGAAGGACCCGGCAACCCGCTCCCAAAAGTCAATCGGCCATTGAAAACCCTATGAATAGCAGAGAAGCACTGACAATAGTGTTTCACCTGTTGTATGTGGGGTCTCTATGAGTCAGATATCAACTCAACGGCACCTAACAAAAACATGGTTTATCCACCATAGGGTCATGTGCTAGAGACTTGGTCTCCAGTGTGGTGGTGGTAAGGTTGTGGAACCTTTAAGTAAAGTGTAGTGAAAAGTACTTGGGTCATGGGAGCACTATCCTCAGAAGAGATTAATGTAGGTCTTATAGTACCAATTAGTTTCCACCAGAATAGACCATTATAAGGGAGCCTGCAGCTCCCCTGCATTCCTCTTCTGCACATGCTCCCACCATTGTGATAGGATCTGCCATACTGTAATGCAGCTAGCAAGCCCTTACCCGAGCCAAACAGATGGGATGTTCTGATCTTGGTCTTTCATCATCCAAAACCATGAGCTAAATAAACCCTTTTCTGTAAAAAGGACCCAGCCTCAGGGATTTTGCTACAGCAACACAAAACAGATTGCAATGCCTTCCTTTGGAGAAAATGAAAATTATCAAAAACAATTTGCTTTAAATTGTTATTATCTAAAAAAAAAAATACATACCTTGAACAAAAGTAAAAGGTGTAACCAACACCTTAGAGACACTTCTCTTATGTAAAGAACATTGGAAATCTCCTCTGGCCAACAGGCATGTAATTATTGGACAAGCAGGTTAGTACATACTGTGATCCTTAAAATATACAAGTTATATCAAATCTATAGTGACTCAGGTCACTCACGTTGTTTTTAGGTGCTGTCAAATCAGTGTCCTACTCATAGTGACCCTACGTACAACAGGTGAAACACTATTGCCAGTGCTTCTCTATTATTCATAGGGTTTTCAATGGCTGATTGTTTTTTGAGAGTGGGTTGCCGCGTCCTTCTCCCAAGCCTACAGCACCTGGTGTTCCCAGGAGCTCTCCCATCCAAGTACTAACCAGGTCCAATCCTGCTTAGCTTCTAAGATCAGACAGGATTGGACACCACAGTGGTATGGCTGCAGGCTAAAGGTATAGCCAGGCTGGCCTTGAACTCAAGATCCTCCTGCCTCATCCTCTTCAGCAAGTTGATTACCAGTGTATGCCACATGGCAGGCGTCATTCACATAGGCTTCACAAAAGTACTGGATCCAGAATATTAAGCCAGCAAAAGGTGCTTTAATATTTGATGATTCAATATTCAATGATACCTAGGAACTTTCTTCTTTTCTTCTTTTTTTTTTGTTTTTCTCTAATAGATTATGGCTTAATGGTACACTTACTACACTGGGAAATTTAAAACCACAGGGAAATAAATTTCTAATCAATTCTATGGTTAAAAGTGAAAGTATAATTTTTATGCTAGAGGAAATATATATTACAATAATTGTTTGGGTTGGAGAATTTTGTCCAAATTCAATAATATATCTTTTTGCCACAACTAAGTACCTCATCTACTATATTTTAGAACTGACTTGCTTTTTCCCTAAAATCTTTAAAAAGAAAGTATTTTTTATTTTATTTATTCATTTATTTATTTATTTATTTTTGCCAAAGTCACATTAAGTTGCCCAACCAGTCTCTGGCCTCAAACTTAAGATCCTCCTCCCTCAGCCTCCCGAGTCTCTGAGATTACAAAACAGAAACTCTTAAATGTTACATATCAGGAATAGGAAAACGTATTGAAGTTAGAAACTAAAAGGCAACATACAAGTTATAGATAAAGATTCATGAGTCTTTCTACTAACATCTATAAACTAGTTGGCATGGTACCTTAAACTTCTTAAAGATGAGACCTACATCTTTTATATTTTCTGTAGTCAGTTGAGTATTATTATCATTAGGAAAGCACAGTATTCTGCCATCAACCATACAAAGTCAACACTCATGCACTCTGTTATACCCTGGGGTTTAATAGGAACTGTTGATGCCCTTGTCGTCTTCACTGGCAAGTGCTCCCATCCCAATGCTGAGAATGAAGAGCCACATCCACACAGGACAGAAGCCACGCCCCCTTGGAGGTGTGAGCTCTACCTCGTGCCTGCCCGAGGCACCCCAGGGAAAGTGGGTGCTTGAGTTCCACTTTGTTGTTTTGCAAGTATCTGCTTGGAACTATGATTTAAAATAAAAACATTTTCATTTAAAACAAAAACAAACAAACAAAAAAACATAGCAACTTGGGAATTTACTTTTCAGGACCTTATGTAGAACATGCCTACAGCCATAGCCCTGTGGCATCCATCAGATCCATCAGATCTCAGAAGCTAGGCAGGGTCCGGCCTGGTTAGTACCTGGATGGGAGACCTCTTGGGAACACCAGGTGCTATAGGCTTGGGAGAAGGACCCGGCAACCCCTTCCCAAAAATCAATCTGCCATTGAAAACCCTATGAACAGCAGAGAAGCACTGACAATAGTGTTTCCCCTGTTGTATAGAGGGTCGCTATGAGTCAGATACCGACTTGACAGCACCTAACAACAACAACATGTAGAGCAGGCCAAGGTGAGACCTTACCAAGACCACATCCTTAATCACCTCCCAGGACCCCACTTCCTTGTCTTGCTTCTCTCCCTCTCCCCCCACCCCTCTCTCTCTGGTTTTCCTACAAAGCATTCCCTCAGTCAACTCCATGTACCAAATTCCTGTCTCAGGCTCTGCTTCTAAAAAACCTGACCTAAACCAAGATAGAAAATTTAGAAATCTCTTCATTATTATGGTTCCACCAACTTATGGAATGTGGTTTTATTTCCTTGTTATTTCAGATTAATGAAATGCAAGATCATAAAACTAAGAGAGAAACATGAGAAATTACAAAGTATATAACTCCTTCTTCCCTCCCAAACCCATCCATATCCAAGGTGTTATATCCATAACTTTCAGAATTTCTTGGAGCATCTCTACATTTTATTCTTTAAAATCCCAACATCTAAAAACATGTACCTTTGCAAACTACTTGATAATTGGTACAGCAGTCTCCCCTGGCCAAGCAGTCCTCGGAGCAGTGACAGGCGTTTTCCTCATTTCGTACTTCTCCACATCTGTCCTTAGTACACTCCCAGCCACGAGCTGAAATCATCACAATAAAACACTTTCACTACTGCACACAAACCAAATGAAAGAGCCCACAACTGCTTACAAGGGTTTCCAACAAAAAGAGCTAAAATCCCACATCATTTAATCTGCTTGTGAAATTTGAGTCACTCAGAGGCCTAGAAGATACTTGGAGAATTTACAGATAGGATGAATTTCTAATTTCTCAAATCAGAGGACAAACTCTAAGTACACTTGAGCTCCTTTGGAAAAACAGGAACGCAGAAGGACAAGCAAAGTATCCTTACCATTCCCAAACTATCAAGAAGGACCCACCCAATAAAATATATAGTATCTAATGTTTGTGATAGGGGTATCTATCATTGTTGGGGTAGTCTCTATAGCTCTGCTCTTTTTTTTTTCCAGAAGTACCTTTACTTCATTTGGAACAGCTTGATTTAAATACAAGTGGCAGTGTAAGTAAATGGCCTCTACTGCTATAAGATACACCTGGATGCTAATGTCCTAAACAGATATGAAGAGTATAAAGGGAGGCTGGGGGTATAGCTCAATGGTAGAGTACTTGCCTAACATGTGTGAGACCCTGGGTGTGATCTCTAGCACAATAAATAAATAGGATTAAGGGGCAAGAAAGCACTCATAATCTCAACCATTGGCCAAAATGTTACCTCCACAATGAAGGTGCCTATTTTTAAGGATAGTAGAGGGGTTATAGAATCCTGTCTGAACTTACTTCATTGGTAGCTCATAGTTCAACAAACTTGCAGAAAAGTAACTTTTTTATTTTTCTGAGAGTGCTATTTTTTTATTTGTTTGATTTTTATTCAATAGACTGCATGCCTGCAGCTGTAGCCCTGTGGCTTCCGATCCCATCAGATCTCTGAAGCTAAGCAGGGTCAGGCCTGGTTAGTACCTGGATGGGGGACCACCTGGGAACACCAGAAGCTGTAGGCTTGGCAACCCCCTCCCAAAAATCAATCTGCCACTGAAAACCCTATGCACAGCAGAGAAGCACTGACAATAGTGTCTCCCTTGTTGTACAGAGGGTCGCTATGAGTTGGATACTGACTTGACGGCACCTAACAACAACAACAAGACTGCAAGTCTTATGGCAAGAAAACTCAAATCTCTGTTCACCATTATATTTCCACTCTCAGACTGTAAGTCTGTGAGACCATACCAGCACATTTTAGGTGTTCAATGAATATTTATTACACCTCATCAGAAATATCCGTGGAAATAAACTATGACTCTTGAAATTCAGGACTCCTACATTAAGAACTTTCATGATTAACTCATGTATTCAATACATCTTTATACTATGTCTTTCATGTACTATGTGCTGAAGGTATACTGAAGAAAGAGAGACATGTCTTCAGGGCGCTTACATTTCAAGTGGAAAAGACATACTGCATTCAAGTAAACCAATTAGCAAGATCATTTCAGCTCCTGCAAAGGGTTGTGACAGAAACACTAGAAGGCATTGACAGAGAGTGATAAGGTGAGAAGGGGCACTACTGGAGGTGGACTTGGAGAAATAAAAATGTTGATTAATTATTCAATGAATTAGGTTTCAACTGTTCAATGGAATAATGTATGTACATTTCTAAAAGATGTATATAAAGTTTTATAGATGCAGATACTCTCACTCTTGTATATATATATATATGTTGTTGTTAGGTGCTGTCGAGTCAGTATCTGACTCATAGCGACCCTCTATACAACAGGGGAAACACTATTGTCAGTGCTTCTCTGCTATTCATAGGGTTTTCAATGGCAGATTGATTTTTGGGAGGGGGTTGCCAGGTCCTTCTCCCAAGCCTACAGCACCTGGTGTTCCCAGGCGGTCTCCCATCCAGGTACTAACCAGGCCCAATCCTGCTTAGCTTCCGAGATCTGACGGGATCGGATGCCACAGGGCTACAGCTGCAGGCATATATATATATATATATATATATATATATATATATATATATATACATATATATACACACACACACACACAAACATACGTGCTGAACACACACACACACACACACACACACACACACACATGTGCTCGCATGCACAGTGGACACAGGACGGGATCGGATGCCACAGGGCTACAGCTGCAGGCATGTATATATATATATATATATACACACATACGTGCTGAACACACACACACACGTGCTCGCATGCACAGTGTACACAGCAGATACTGAAACTTTGTGCTTGTTTCTAGAGTGCTTTACACCAGGAGAGTAAAAGCTCAGAAACTTTTCTGTCCTTCAACCATTTGTAGTTATTTGACATTTGAGTCATCTACATCCAGCATATGTTGTCTTTGTACACTGGAGAATAAACTACTTTGTAAAGTGTTACAATAGTCTATCTTCATTAAACCTAGGAAGAACAGCATGAGCTACAGTTAAAGAGAACTAAGTTAGGGGATTCATTAAGCTCTACAAGGAACTTTAAAACCAGGACTTCAGAAAGTTGACATAACTTGTCAGGGACATGATACTCCAAAGTAGAGAGGAAACAGAAAATGTTAGTAAAATTCTCAGCATTAAGCAAACACAGACTGCTGGCTTCAAATAATCTTTTAAAGCCAAGAACTCTGCTGGGACATCTGTTTCATCCATACACTCAGTTTACAAAGGTCTTAGCACATAAGTTTGCAGACCCACAAGTAAGGACCTGGGAGAAGTTCCAAAAGGAATCAACAACAACAAAAAAAAGTGGGTAAATGTTTGGAAAATGTATTATGCAAGAAAAAAATAATAATGATGCCTAATGAAGCTCTTATTATTTTTCGGGAGTTGGGGGAACAAATCAAAATTTGCAAAGGAGCTGAGGTCAATGTTCATTTAAATCAGGGCTAGGGCTTAAGTAAAGAGAAAAATGTCTCTGTTTCTAATATCATTAAAAAGATCAGACAGATCACAGTGATAATACAAGCTAGGCTTTTGAAAGAATCATCCATGCATAAAAGTCCAAAACTAAGCAATAGTTTCTCAAGGGAGCTGTGAAATCTGCTTCTGGCAGTGTTAAGAACAGGATTGATTATTGTTTATTGTCCTTCTTTGATAGTTTGTAGAGGGGTTTGCCCAGAGGCATAGTGGTTACCCCGCAAGGTATCATAAAAGTCCTACCCAAAATGTTTGGCTTTGAAAAAAAAAAACAAGTGGGATGGTAAAATCCCCCAAAGCTGCCTTTTCTCAGCTCATGTGCTCTCATTCAATCGCCCCTATGTTCTAATGACTCTTCCACTCCAGAATAAATGTAAAGAAAATCAGGAAAACTTGAGAGGAAGATTTTAGAGCTATGCAAAGACAAGACTCCAAACTGAAATTCACTTTTAGAATATGCACAATTCTAGTCCAGGTACCCTAGCAGTGATTGTGGGGATTGACAGGAAGAGTTGGAAGTGATGAAGATGAACAAACGCCAGTCCACAAATGCTTCCAAAACCAGCATACACTGTCTGCAGCTGGAAAGAGCCTCCTTTGGCTGGGCCAAGTGTGGGAACAAGTCATTCACACAGGGTGTATTCAACATACATATGACCAATCATCATTCAAGAAACAAAACTCAAATCCCCCATTTGGAAGGTCCAATGCAAGGGGGAACTCCCAGGTGAATAACAGCAAGAAGTCTCTAAATCATCTCCGGGAAGCTAGAGATGACTCGGAAAGTTACATACCTGTCTTCAAACAGAGTTCATCAAAGTCATGGCAGCAGCTACTGTAGCTCTTACACAAATTGTCACACCGACA
This sequence comes from Pedetes capensis, assembly GCA_007922755.1. Lineage (NCBI taxonomy): Eukaryota > Metazoa > Chordata > Mammalia > Rodentia > Pedetidae > Pedetes > Pedetes capensis. The sequence goes on from VMDO01002086.1 coordinate 87,773, forward strand.
GTCTGGAGGTCCAACCTCTTGAAGTTCAAAGCATCTGTTCTTGCAGGATCCGGAGGTGTTAGTCCAGGGGGAGTCCGATAACACTGCAAGGAAGGAGAGGCAAAGGCTTGGGGAGTGGTCACATCATGATAAAGGGGTAGCCCTGGGAAGCCATGCAGAGTGGAGCTGTATGCTCTGTAGAAGAAGGCTTCCTCCATCACCTGCTGCCTGGGTAACCTGAGTGAGTTACTGAATGTGCTTTGCCACATTTGACATTTGTAGAGCAGGGTACTGGGGATGCTCAGAAAAGGAACCCTCTGCTGAAATAACAATCAGAAGAAACAACTCATCTGAAAAGGGGTGACAAACCAGGAGGAAGAGTAACAAATGTTGGCCATTGGTTTAGTTACTATTTTTAAGTATCATTATACTACAAATCTGTGATAGTGGTCCTTCATGATAGTTTGGGAATGGTAGGGATACTTTGCTTGTCTTTCTGCGTTCCAGTTTTTCCAAAGGAGCTCAAATGTACTTAGAGTTTGTCCTCTGATTTGAAAAATTAGAAATTCATCCTATCTGTAAATTCTCCAAGTATCTGTAGAAATAAGAGTTCATTTCCCTATTTAAAAACCCAAGTTTTAGCTGAGCAGAATCCCAGCACTTAGGAGGCTGCCTGCAAGATGATCATTTGTTCAAGGCCAGCCTGGACTGCACAGCAAGTTCCAGGCCAGCCTGGGCTACATACACAGTGAGATCCTGTCTCAAAAAACCAAAAACTAAAACCAAAAAAATAAAACCAACAAAACAGTCTCCAAAATCCTAGTCTTTCATAAGGAAAATTGAGCCCAAATGTTCTGAAAACAGCCTGAACATATGTGATTGGAATGGGCTTCTTTCACAATCTCTCCTAACCATAAATTCTGTGCCATAGCTAGTGTTATAGAAGTATAAACTCCATAGTTTTGACTTGGCATAAACAAATACCCTGTCATTATTTGGAGGCTGGGTTTAACTCAGTTGATAGAACACCGCTCTGCAATCTCTGAAGCCCTAGGTTCGATCCCCAGCACCGCAAATGCAGGAGAAAGTTGTGGCAACCCACTTCTCTAAATGATCCCAAAACAATCAGCCATTGAAAATCCCATGAGGGCCACAATGAGTCGGAACCCACCCAACAACACCTATCAACAAAACAATCATTATTTTTATGTGATGTTATCTAGAAATTGAGAATGAACAAAATTTTGAATAAAGAAAGAATTCATTGAGAAAATTTCATATATTTGTCATATCCAGGCAATATAGGTTTAAAAATTAAGTGGATGTTCCATTAATTGTTATTAGGTGCCATCATGTCGGTGTCCAACTCATAGTGACCCTATATACAAGGGACGAACCACTACTGTCAGTGTTTGTCTGTATTCATAGGGTTTTCAATGGCTGATTGTTTTTTGGTAGTGGGTTGCTGGGTCTTTCTCCCAAGTGGTGTTTCCAGGCAGTCTCCCACCCAAGTACTAACCAGGGACCCTGCTGGGACCATGCTTAGCTTCCAAGATCTGACAAGATTGGACACCACAGTGGTACAGCTGCAGGCGTTCCATTAATAATAGTACCTTAAAGATAAAATGGGCTGCAGTTTAGCTCAGTTGGTAGAGTGCTTACTCTGCACTCTCTGAAGCCCGCAATTCAATCCTCTGCACAGCAAAAAATAGAAGGAACTGGCAACCTACTCTAGAAACAATCCCAAAACAATGCTATTGAAAACCCCATGAATAGCAGAGAAGCGCTGACATAGTGCTGGGCATGGCACAGTGTCAGGGAGTGTTTCATTCTGCTGCACAGGGTCACTATGAGTCAGACCTGATTTGATGGCATCTAACGACAACAACAAAAGAAAAAATATCTAGACATAAATTTAATAATATACATATAGAACCTACAGAACATGCTAAAACTCTACAAAAAGACAATTCAGAAGACCTAATTAAGTCAGAAGATATACCATCATTCTGATTAAAATGTCAGTTTTATAAAAATATTAATTCATCCTAAATATACTTAAAGATTGAATGCAACAACAATAAAAATCTAGAGTTCTTAAAATTTGAGGATATTAAAAGTCTGTTTAAAATGAATATATGAAAATAGAAAAATACTGAAAATAAAATGTAACTAATTGATTAGATATTGTTGTTAGGCGCTGTCAAGTCGTATCCAACTCATAGAGACCCTCATTGAGTTTCAATGGCTGATTGTTTAGGGGTTGCTTTAGGAGTGGATTGCTACATCCTTCTTCCATTTTTTGCTGTGCTGGGGATCAAACCCACGTCCTCAGAGAGTGCAGCAAGGCACTCTACCAACTGGGCTAAATCCCAGCCCCATAATTGACTAGGTAGAAAAACATATTGTGAAGGCAAATAATTAAAATAGTTTGGTACTGAAAAATTATTACATCAGTGTTGTGGATGGGGCCCAGAAATAGAGCCAAATATATGAGAATTTATTTTATAATGAACTTGCATTTCAAAACAGAAAGAGCCAGATGTGATGTCACATGACTGTAATCCCAGCCCTTCAGAGGCAAAGCAGGTGGATGGAGAATTCAAAGACAGCCTGTCTTCAAAAACAAAAACAAACAAACTTTAGAAGAAATTAGAAGGATTAATCAGTAAGTAGTGACTGGAAAAAAAAATCTGAATCTTCATCCCAATTTATAAAATAATTTCTGATGAGTATAAGATAAGAACAATGTCATACCTGTTTTAAGAAATGCAAGTTTTTCTATAATAGGATACAATTTAGAAATATTTATCACTATTTTAAAATGCCTTTGAGTCTTCCAAAAATTCTATCACTAGAAATTTACTTCTCATATATGTTTGCAGCAGTTTGCCAAAATATAAGTACAAAAAAATCCATATGGAAATGTCATAATGAATGAAACATATATATATATATATATATATATATATATATATATATATATATATATATAAAGGCTGATGGCATGGCTCAGTAGTAGAATAGAACAGCTGCCTAGTGTGTGTGAGGCCCTGGGTTCCATCCTCAACACCTCCAAAAATAAAAAATTAAAAGTTAAAAAACCTATTAATTTGTACAGTAACTAAAAAAATTACTAATAAAAAATGTAATAAAAATATATTTATTATTCATTGTATCCTTGTGGTAATGTAGGAGTAGGGGAGATCCAGAAGTTAATCAAAGGTGTTTTATCTTTCAAGAAAGAAAGAATCACTCCTTGAAATGAATGAGCCAGTTGGGCAGAGTGGTGCACACCCACAATCCCAGCGACTTGGGTGGCAGAGGCAGGAGGATGGCAACTTTGAGGCCAGAGGCACCTTGTGTAATTTAGTGAGAACTTGTCTCAGGATAGAAATAAAATGAAATACAATAAAAATTAAGGAATAGATTTGCAGCCTAGAGGTAGAGTACTTGCAAAGTACACACAAGGCCTGCATTCAACCCCCCAAATACCACAAGAAAAGAAGCCAGATGTGTATAGATCAAATATAGAAAGATCGACTAAATACATGAAGAAGTGTTTTGAAAGAACAAAGTACCTAACCGTGCAATGATATTAAATATTGTATATTTGATAATGTCAAAAATAGAGCAAAAGAGAGCAATTAGGATGGAGATAAAGATAAAAAAACAAAAACAGAACCAGAACTAGAAATGACCGAGAGAAAGGGTCAGGGCAAAGGAATTGGGAAAATGTGCAAGTATAACTTCCCTTAAAGTGAAGGCATGAATAAACTTTTATGTCCCTCTAAAAAACTGTAGGAATTACATTTGAGGAAAATGGTTGAGAAATTACAAATTCACAGGTGATTATTTGATCTTTTTGTTTTCTTGTTTGCTAATTTTCTTCTCCTTTTCACATGTGTGCAAATATGTATATGTGTATAAAATATATTTTATACAATATATACTACATTTAAATATCTTATTATTTATGACATGTTATTTATAGTTTTGGCTGGGGTTTAGCTCAGTTGGTAGAGTGCCATGTTGCACTCTCTGAGGACCTGGGTTCAATCCCCAACACAGCAAAAATGGAAGCTGTACACGGCAATCCAACCCCAAAACTATCCTAAAACAATTAGCCACTGAAAACCCTATGAGGGTCAATATGAGTCAAACCAAACTCGAAAGCACCTAACAACAACGTTTATAATTTTATGTCCATGTTTTTGAATTTTTAATTTTTATAATTCATATGTTACTTTTTTCTTTTTTCCAGTACTGGGAAGTGGAACCCAGGGCCTCGTGCATGCTAGGCATTGCTCTACCACTGAGCCACTCCCCCAGCCCCTGCTTGATTCTTTTATTTTGAGACAGAGTGTTGCTAAATTGCACAGGCTACCTCTGACCTTGAACCCTCAATCTTCCTGCCTCAGCTGCTCAAGTCACTGGGATTACAGGAGAGTACCACAGCACCTGGCTTATATGTATTGCTTCTAAAACCAAGACAAGGAGAGAAGAGGATAACATATTAAATGACATTTCTAGCTCCACCCAGGCCATTATCTGAATATCTTGTTCATCCTTTAGTCATGTGTCCTCTTTGCAGTCAGAGTCACTCAATCCTAGCCTTTATGGCATCAGATCAGTTGAACTAAAAGCAAACAGACGCACTAGACCATGAGATGTGAAATACTTTCGCATGGTTGATTCTGGGATGTTGAAACACATACAAACCACATCAGTTCAGTTTAGGAAATAATGTCACTTTCCAGTGCGGTGCCTTACCTCTAGTCCATAAACCACATTTTTCTATTGACCTTGGCCAATCTATCAATAGTGCATACAGAACCATAAGAAACTATGGCAGAGAGGAAGTAAGAAAGGAAAAATTAAATCTTATAGTGAAAATAAAGACCAGGAAAAACTCATAATTGAACATTTCATTTTTAACCCTTTGACTACCAATTTCAAGTCAAAATATATGACAATAAGTATTTTATTTCCAGAAACTCTTCGTGACAATGAACATGATTAGCAAAATAATTGGAATAATGAGTTTGTAAAAAAAAAAAAAAAAAAAAAAAAACATTTTTACCACTTTCTTCATTTCCTGTCAAATTCATACACATTCACTTTTTGACATCTGTTTCCTGATGGTAGCCAAAAGCTTTTAGGCTACTGTGTAGACAGAATCATTCCAACAGTCATCTAATAAATTCTTAACAATCACCTCCATGAGTTGCATATATAAATATGCTCTGCTATGCTAACTGCTGAGATAATGAGAAGAAACCTAAAGGCACATTGTTCACAGCTATTTTCTTGTCCCGTCTTCCCTTCTTTATGGGGTCCCAGCAAGCATTTCAAATTTTCCTGCATTTATGCCTTTTGTTTTCCCCCTATCATAATCTTGTCCCTATTTCTTTTCATTCTTTTTGGAATATCTGTATGAATTTGGAGGCATTTTTGATCTTTCTTCATTCCATCTATCAACATGACTTTTACTATTTCTTACTATATTATTCTGTTTGTCCTGTGCTTTGTTTTTGAAAATAATTGAATCTCACTTAAGAGTTCACCCTTATCAGTGAAGAGTCCTCCTTGGCAAATTTTAGACTGAAAACAGTTTTGTTAAAACTGCATTTATACTCATAATGCAAAGATAGATCTCATTAAAAATGTTATACCCCAAAAATAGGGAAATATAACCCATAAATACTGCATGCAAATTTCACTACATGTTAATCAAAGGGTTCCATAAGCTATGTCAGTTGATGAAAGTGTAACCAAAAGTGATGTGATGGTTGCCCAATGGGAAGAGAAAATGCCTTATTACTCTGTACTCCACCAACATTCATCAATAAAGGGAAAACAATGTTGCACCCAAGATTGGTTTTCATCAGCTTCAATAGGAGTGAATTCCTAGGCCTGTGTGGATTAGGAAATATCTATGCCAAAATTCATTCTTGGCTAACTGAATTAAGCGATGAATGACAATAAGAAAAATGGAAAAATAGTTTGAGCCATATAAGAGCGCTCCTAATCCAATAACCCTCCAAAATTATAGTTCCCATCCCCTTTTAATACAACAGAGTGACAGAATATTCACCTCACCATTGCAAGGTCTTCATGACAAGCTCTAGTCCCTGTTCATTTCCTAGGAGTTCTACAATTCCTCCTTTTCATCCTGGCTTTTTATTCCTTGCCCAGGGTCCATGCCCTTCTCCCTATACCAAGCCTAAGGACAGATTTTGAGGACTTTTTATTGTACATGATTCAATGCCAAATATGGAAAAAGATTCCTTGATTACATGTCTGAGTTTTAATATCTAAGCCCTCTATTGTTGCTGTTAGGTGCTGTCGAGTCCGGTCTGACTCATAGCGACCCTCATAGGATTTTCAATGGCTGACTGTTTTCAGGATTGTTTGGGCAGTAGGCTGCCATGTCCTTCTCCCATTTTTGCAGTGCTAGCAATCGAACCCAAGGCCTCGGGGAATGCAGAGAAGCACTCTACCTGCTGAGCTAAATCCCAGCCCACACTCTCCACTTGATTAAATCAAGAGAAAATGGACATGAGCACCTCTAGTCTATAACTCATTGAGAGGTTGATGAAAACGGAATGTCAATGCACTTTGGACATCTGATGATTTTCATCATCACTGAGATCTCTCTGAAAAGCCTAGAACTGATAAGACAGACAAAAACTAAAAAGCAAGCAAACAAAAAGTATCCTCAAGTACCAAGTCAGGAATATGGAATAAGCATGATGGAGGCTTGGAATTCCTTATGAGGCATTTACCATTACTGTTAGGAGATTCAAATTACATTGCTGCCTTTTAAATTACATATTCAAATGATGTTATTTCACTTCAAAGGTAAAGTCAGTTCTAGAATCTTAAAAAAAAAAACAAAGGTTACAGGTCATTATAAATACACCTTTTAAATGGGGCGGCTTTGAATTTTAAAATGCATTATATATACATCTATGATACACACGCCTGCAGCCGTAACCCTGTAGCATCCAATCCCATCAGATCTAGGAAGCTAAGCAGGATGGGCCTGGTTAGTACTTGGATAGGAGACCACCTGGGAACACCAGGTGCTGTAGGCTTGGGAGACAGACCCGGCAACCCACTCCCAAAAACGAATCCACCATTGAAAACCCTATGAACAGCAGAGAAGTACTGACAATAGGGTTTCCCCTGCTGTATGTAGGGTCGCTCTGGGTCAGATATCAACTCAACGGCACCTAACAAGAATGACACACAATGACAGCAATGCTGTGCATTCTTGATTTTTCACAGAAGCATAATTTCATGATTTAAAGAAACATCAATGTAAACTATGACTTATTTCATTCAAATTTGTAATTTGGATAGGAACAGGTGAAATTATTTCAACTTAGGTAAGTAAAAACCCTTTTTCTAGACTGTTCTGTCTTATGGTACACATACAGAGGTAGGGCTGTAGAATTCTGGTGTTATTTATCCAAAGATATACAGAAAAATTATTGGTAATTTAATTAGGCAGTTGGAAAGAGGCTACCTGATGACTAGAATTGTAACCAAAACATAAATTCATCTTGGGCTCCTAATCATAGTTCCCTCTAAACTCTCCTACAAAATGAAAATTTTCAAATCTGGATAGTGGCCAGTAAGGGAGGCAGTATTTAAATTTGAAAACATTAGCTCAGCCTAAAGCTGGAAGGTCTTTTCTTTTAAGTTTCTTCTAACAGCTTGGTCCTGTTTGCAGGGTCTGGACTCCAGCTCCCTATCTGTCCCTCCCTTTCTCCTTGGTTCTCAGCCCAGGTGTTTCCTGAAAGGGAGCAAACCCTTGAAATGGGTTACAGACTGTGGTTATGCCGGCTCCTTCTCTCAAGAGCATAAAAACAGAACGGGTTCCCCTCTGTCTGCTGCCCTGTTTGAAGCGTAACCCACAAGCAAAGCCTGAGCACAGCGTGGATGATATTCAAGATGCCACTCAGCTGGAGAATTTAATACTGTCATATGCCTCTTCTGGAGTACATGATTCATTCTTTCTGGTCATACGTTCTTGTACTGAAGTTGCCATTTTCTCTTGATGCTTCTGACCTCACCTCTTAACAAGCAACACTTATAATACAGGCCTTTACGTCAGTATTTCTGCTTCCTAACTACATCACTTTCTAGAAAAACCTATTAAGTGGGGTATCATTGTATTCTCTTCTTCATAGTTGCTGGGCTGGGTTTCAGAGCTTGTTTGTTTTTATTGTTGTTGTTGTTGTTTTTGTTTTTTTAATATAACTAGGTCTACCTGGAAAGTTTTCAAACAACTATATTCTCTATGCATTTATAAACACAATTTGTTCATGTAGAAAGACCTCACAAATTACAAGAAAACAGATTTCTATGTGATTTAAAAGTCAAAACTTATTCAATGTCTAAACCATTCAAATAGCACTTAAGAGCAGTTGATAGTATAAATCTGAATAATCAGCAAATCTGCTAGCAAATAAGGAAGGGCTACCACTTTAAATCATAAACTTAGACACTAGCCTTATAATGGGAGATAAATTAAATGTATCATCATATACCTAACATCTAACAATGCTCATCAGTCTGATTTTCAGTATTTTGTTCTCAAAAACTTACTCAGAGAAATAGAGGCAACATTATCCCTGTTTTCTTGGTTGGAAAATCAGATCTGTAGATCTCATTTGAGCTAGCAAAGGCTAGCTAAAATCTTAGATCATGCCTACAGGTTTTCTGTGTGTTTGCTTGGTTGTTGATCTTGTTTTGTTATTTAAAACAGGATCTTATTATGTAGGCCAGGCTGGCTTCCAACTCAAAATCCTCCTGTCTCAGCCTCTGAAGTGTTCAGATTACAGACATGTATCACCACACACAACATTCATTAGCCAACAATTTTTCAAATTTTGTACATAGGCTCCAACTTTTAGAAGTTCTTTCCCAAACATGACCCTGAAAACTTTGTTAAATTTCATTAATGCTGAATTCCATTGAACACTGAGATTTCTAGGTGTGTAAACAAGACAGAGGATTCTCTACAATATTATTGTAAATGGAAAAATCACTATACCAAAGCTCCATTTATCAAAGAAATGAAAAATCTATGCCCTCCTTAGATTCTAACTCAGACAATTCCATTCCATTGACTTGACTTAAACACCCCAATTGCTACATTAAATTTAACATAAAGTCACATCCCACAGTATGCCTCACGAGATCATTTTCCGAAAGGGTAATGGCTCGTATACCTGTCAGCTTATAGCTTCCCTACATTCTACTCCTATGCCACCATCTAAATACCTTTCAACTGTAGAGTCAGGTTCCTACAATGATCAAATGAACATGAACTTTCTCATTCCCAGTAGCATTCTCTGATTCTTCACAAAAGTGTTGGTGATACTGTTCATATCATATTCATCCACAAGTTTCATTCATGTGCTTTTAAATTTTCCTTTCAAGCCACTAAAAATGATGATAAATTGGGTTAAGCTATCAGATTTCCATTAGCCAGCTCTTCACAAGCTCATAAATTTCCCTTTTTATTCAAGTATTAAGCTGCTTATATTTCAAAGGATATTCCATTTCCACCTAGAGATTGAAAGACTAAATCATAAGCATCTACAAAGTAGACTTCCACATAATACCACAAACATATCCATATACATATGTAAATGTGAGCATACAAAAACCTATGTGCACATAAATTCTCTCACAGTCTTGAAGGTAAATCAAGATGCTTGAGAAAAAGATGTCAATTTAAACAGCTCTTCTTACTTACATTTTCTTTGAAAATTGATTTCTGCTATCTCATTTGTTAGCCCTGGTGTCCCTTATGTTTGTTTACTCAAAGGAATTTATAATTTGCTCTGCTCATTTCATATCTCCTAAAAAAAATCTACAGATCCTTTAAGATCTGGTAGAAGAAGTCCTATTCCACCATTACCTCCAATAGATCACTAGTTCCTAACAATAAATCCAGCTAACAAGCATGCTAGTTAATTAATTGTAAGTTTGTTTGCACTGCCCCAGCCTTGAAACTAACACCTCAGTCCATAGTACAACAGCAAGGGTATGGGTGCACTTAGAGCATTCTCTGCTATTGTTCAGGAGCCTTAAGAAGCTATAGTTACTGCAGAAGAAGCTACCTGCTTTTGAATGATGGGTCTTGCTCAGTCCAGTCTGAAGGTAGCCACATACAAATGAATGCTTTGTTCCTTCCGTTTGTTGAGAGCACCTAAAACACCAAGTTTCCCAGCATTTCTTTGGAGCCTAAAGTATTGTTGAAAATAGACTGGGTGCTTTCCCTATTGTTGCCTTATTCTAATACAGATATAAATGTTCATGCAATGTTTTCTGATGTAAAGCCTTTGCTAACAGAATAACCAGTCACATGTATTATTTAAAAGATGTCCTTTCTAGGCATATGTAGCATTTCAAAAGATAAAAACACTCTGCACTATGTTTCACCCAATTTCCAAAGTATCTCTTTGGTCTTTTGGGGGGAGAAATCAACCAAAGTCCCTAAACAACATATAAGCTACATCAGTGAAAAATTAAGAGTAAAATGTGTGTAGATATACTGAGACCCTAAAACTCAGGTTTGAATTGTATGGTATCCTAATACTAAGCTTCATACAGGCAGAAGTTTAACTAATAAATGATTACAGGTGATATCATAAAGGCCTAAAATAATCAATAATTAATTAAATAATTCAAGAAGTGAATATTTTGTAGTATATTTAAAACTATTTAATTTATAGATTATAGTGTAGATGAGCCTACTTTTCCAGAGGTAAAACTGACTCATTAATTCTTACAGCTGTTTATTCTAACTTATGGAAATAATTTATTATATATAAAATATTTTTGAGGATTAACACATCTAACCTATGCTCTTCAACTTTTCCAGGAGAGAACCCACAAATTTAAGAGGCAGTGAGACAAAACGGATTGAACTGGGAACTTTTTTTTAATCCAGAAGGAGAAACAGAACTCATTCAGGCTGCTGGTGACTTGTCCATGACCACAACACACATTGCATGGATCATGGGCGCTAGTCTAGAACTTCCATGACTGTTTCCACAAGAAATCCAACTTCGAGAATAATGAGTGACCCTATATTATCCATTCATTAAGGAAATAACATTAAATGCTTCAATATTAGCTTTAGCCAAAGTAATATATTAAGAGGAAACAGGAAAAATGTTTCCTTTTAGGGTACATTGGAACGACTCAGCAGATGGTTGTCAAGTTGCTATCTGACCCACTTGCTCATACTAAGGAACTGGTCCCCTGTCTACTAGTCACAATCAGCATTACCAGGAGTGAAAAAGAGGCTTTTGAAGAGAGCATTTGCTACCAATAAAAACATTATTCTCTTCTAATCCTGAGATCCGCCCCCGCTTCTCCTTCCCCAAAAGAACACACTTCATTTTTGTCCATTTGGCTACTGCAATTTTTAAGATCTATTTTCTCACTCTTCACCCAAACCATACCCCACTTCAACTCCCTCACCCTACTTTTAATGTTATTATTTCAACCCTCTGGCATGACTCAAAAGTAACTTACTTGATGCTTTAAGGAACATTTAGTATTCCATCCATGTAGGTATAATTCTTTTAATAATAAAAGTTCATGCTGGCTAAACAGAGACAGGTGATAGTCATTCACAGCGGTCCAATCAAGAAATATAAAGAAGCACAAAATTCACAGGAAGACAGACAAACATGCTGGGATGTCAGGGAAAGCTCAGGAAAATATTGCCCCCTAGAGTACCCATTACTTCAAATGTAATTTTTATTTCTAAAACCATCAGCGGCTCCAATTTCCAGGAAATTAACCAACTCATTGCTTAAGACCTGGTCAGTTAAGGCCCCTCAGCCTGCACAAGGAGCTCCTTTATGAGAATTCCCACTCTGCTCATGGTGCAGTATATTGTAAAAGGAAACCCTTTCATTTCAGTTGTTAGTTAACCCAGGATACGCTGTTCCAACTTACCTTTCCTTATGCCAGAAGAAAACACAATGGTGTACATCGGTCCTGTAAGCACTTTGAAGATCTTCTTTCTTTTTATGTTCCTCCTACTTTAGGTCCATCTTAATCTTAAAGTTCTAAATTTCTAAAGTTTCATAAAGACAGCTCACTGCCTTTCCCTCTGCCCCCCCCCCCCATTTTTTTCCTAGGGTAGAACTTTCTGGTAGCAAATATCACACTGAGTATATCACATGGCAATAAATCAGATTCGTGGATCTCTGATATTAACCCAACACTTCTGCTCACCACATCTATTTTAGGTTTGCCTATGAAAAAGTGTTAATTTTACCTCCCTATTTATTAATTTGAGAGTACAAAGATCTAAAGGGCCAGTTATTGTGAAGCCATAATAAACCTTCTCCACTGAAAACTACCTTCTGGGGCCAGGAGTGATGGTGCACACCTGTATTTCAACACTCAAGAGGCTGAGGCAGGAGGATCACAAGTTCCAGGTCAGCCTGGGTTACACAGTGAAATCCTGTCTCATAGATAGAGATAGATAGAGATAGAGATAGATAGATAGATAGATAGATAGATAGATAGATAGATAGATAGATAGATAGCTGATAGATAGATCGATAGCTGGAACCACATTCTTTCCCCTGAATTATAGACATAGTTGGTTTTATCACAGAGAAATCTAAGACTAAATTATCCTGTAAGGTCATCTTAAAGATGAATTTCTTCAGGAGCTGATGCCAATTACCTAGCGTAAAATGTTTTTAAAGGCTTGAAAATGCTAACTTACCTGTAGGAGGGCCTTCGTCCCATCCTTCTGCCCTCTTAATCCGATTTGCTGTGAATCCTAAACAGAGATTGACACCCACAGCAAAAGTGAACAGGGATATTACCTAAGGGAATAAATAAAGAGATGGAGTTGTCAAACCCAGCCAGACAGGACTAAGTCAAATTACAGGAAGGCAATTCAAATGACTTTAGCAAACCCCCATCCTGCCACTTCCCCAACGCAGCCTCAGGTGTGATCTTCATCTGAACAACAAAGAGAAAACTTCGAGTTGAACCAATCCTGAAGACCCAGCCCTTGCCGGGCGACTCCACCGTTCTCCTACCTGGTGCGGCCGGAACGCGCCTCTTCTGGCCATGCCAGGGGATTCTTGGAAAGCCTTCTGCAGCTTGTGCTGTGCCTGCACGCAGGCCACTGCTTTCGGGGCTCCGAGTTCCGTCTATTAACTACAAGCAATCCCACCTGGGAAGTTGACAGGCTCATCTGATTTGCCCAGAGCCTGATTTCATCACGGTAGGTTCACAAATTGCAGCTCTGAGCACAAGAGGCTGCAGGCACCATGCTCCTTGTCCCCACCCCCTTATCGGGCCCTCCCCTAACACAGACGCTTTAATGTGGTAGCCTCCGGCAACACGGGGGTTTCTTATGTCGCTGTGGCCAATAACAGCGCATGTTCATTTTCCTTCCCTCACAAAAACACGGTTTGTCAAAAAGAAACCAAATGAGTTTTATCCGATAAAAATGAAACAGCTGTGCAAGGCTTCCCACCAGCTTGCAGCTCCTGAGGTTTACAACACACTGACTCAACGTCGGCAGTCTTACAACGCGATTCTCTTAAAGCGAGGAAAGTTGTATAATTTACAAACCTACCAGCTCTCCTTGGCTCTCCCACTTCTTTATTTTTCTGGCACTTTGAACGACCCTGTCCCTAGTACAACCTCAGCTACTCCTGACTCCTCAGACGTTTCTCACGAGGAAATCGCCCCAAATTGCAACTCCTACGAGAGATAGCATTATTTTCCTTGTGTCGCTGTTTTCAATTGCAGAAAAGTAACTTTTATCGACATACTCAGAATGCCAGCTAAGCAGCACTAAGTCCTCCTGCCCTGTGAGGAAAGAGAAAATAACTTCAGTCTGTAACCCATTCCTGGAAAAAAATAAAAAGTCAGCTTGTTTGGGAGGGTGGGTGAGGGGGTAAAGAGCCAGTATAAGGAATGATAAGGGCAAGCTTTTATTAGCAAGTGAATTTAGGATGAAACTCTTAATGCCAGCAAGAATTTAGATTGAAAGAATTGTTTCTCCAGTTATTTCCCAGGTAAATTATCACCTAGCGCCCAAACACTAAGTCCTCCCAGGCTCATGTGAGTGGTAAAGTTCCTTCGCTAAGCAATTTGGCAAGCACAGCGGTTTTAGAGGAGAAATCAAGGCCTCTAAATGTGAAAGTTGTTTAAATGCTGTATGCCTCTAGGATTCAAATGAGGGAAGCTTTGTTTTGGGCTTTTCCCAGCCAGGCTCAGGGACTATCATTCCTGCAGAGCACATATGTGCATACATAAACAAACACAGACTTACCATGCAGCAAATTACGGAGGCTCTGCTCACATAAAACATGATAGCGCAAGAGCACGCACTTGTTTACAGTGTACTGCATGGCAGGCCTGGGTTTCATTATAAATTCTAGAACTTAGTAACAGCTAATTGAAAAGAGGAAAATGCACTGCCAGACTTTAAGTTGCCCTTCTAGGATCCTTTTAGTTTTGCACATTTGCAGAGTTGGGGGGCTTCTGACTAGCATTAGTCTATATGCCATACTGGACTGATTTGAAGTTGATAATTTAACAAGGGCTATAAAAGATGTGAACTCCACGTAGGATTTTTCTGCTACCTATGTTAAATTTCAAGATGCAGTCTGGGGATGTAGCTCAGTGGTAGCGTGCTTGCTCAATGTGTGAGACACCCTGGGTTCAATCCCCAGCACCACCAAAAGAAAAAAGAAGTCAAGATGCAAGGCTGTGATTGTAGGGGAAAACTATAAACCAAAAAGGAGTATATCAAGGTCATCTTGTTATTTCATTGTATGTGGTAGTGCAGTGCTCCACATGTCCTAAAAATCCAGCCTCCTCTTCTCCCCAGCTTCCCTAAGCCTTGCCAGAGTCCAACTTTAGACTTTCTGGGATATTTGATGACAGAAATCCAGCTTTGAGGACAGTGGGTGCTCTTCCTGGGAAAATAAAGAAATAAGTAGAATTCCAAAGCTGAACATCAACTTTTTATTTAATTTAATTTAATTTTGGTTTATTTCATTTTATTGACATGCAGACTAGCTGTGCAGCAGGGAAAAGCCAGTAAGTGTCATAACCAAGTTGATGCATAACTGGCTTCTGTACAATGTTTATTATCCATTATCCAAAAGGATCAAGCTCAGCTATTATTTCTGTTAACTGTTCTGCCAGTGAACTTTATCTGCTACTAGGTCATTGTGCATCAGGAACTTATTAACACGCATGCACATGGGTGCATACGTGCACACACACACACCTCCCATCTAGCCATAGTTAGGCAGAATCTTACTACAAGATTGCCATTATAAATTAACTGTCAGAAGGATAGCCGTATCAACTGCAGAATGTAATTACCCTTCATTATCTAAAGTGGAGAAAATGAAAAAGCCTCGTAATGCATAAAGTTGAGAAATGCATTTCAAATAACTAAAATATAGTCCAAAATCTTTTACATGAAAACCAAATTAAGAAAAGTCACCTGCTACGCTGACTCAGTAAACAAGAAAGGGTATGAGAAAGGCTAATAAATTAACTTGCAGCATGGTTTATTAACCCAGCCATATTTCAGAGAACACTGCCCCCTGGCAGAAGAAAATCTAGAACTATAAACAAATCTTTCAACTGTCTCATCCTCTAAAAATCACTCTGTGGTTTTGAAACTTTATCAAGCCTAAGAATCACCAGGGTGACTTATTTAAAATGCTGATGTTTATGTCCTATTCCCCAGGATTCTAATCCATTGGTCTAAGGGGCAGGGAGAAGAAAGGGGAGTTTAGGAGCCAGACAAGAACGGCACAATAGGTTATTCTTATGCAAGTCATACAAGGACCACATTTAGAAAAATAGGACATTAGAATAAATTGCTCTGAATTAATTTACTTATACCCTGCATGTTGAATTGCTTGGCCAAATTCATAATGTGATTTTACTATATTAGTAAACTGTATTAAGATTCACTATTAATTGAACTTTAAGCTTAGATCTCCTCATGGCAAATGAGGGGGTGTTCCTGCAGGGGAATCATCTCCAAAGTGTGAGCAGCAGAGCAGCATCTTATTCACTTTGCTGGTAGTACAAAGCAGCAGTGTGTCTTGCATAATTGCAACATAGTAGTTGCATTTATACAAATGCACAGCCTATCTTTTCAAGAAATGATTCTATGAATCCTTGTTCCCAAGTCCTGGTTAAGATAAGAGGACTTGAGATTAACAGCTAGATTTGAAGGGCATGTGATTAAGGGTTATCATTCTTGTTTTCTACAGTGATCATGAAATTGTCATGAACTGATTAAAACTTTATCTACATCTGGCTTTTCATTATGCAGAATTGACATAACTTAACTTGGCTTAACATTATGCTAAGAATAACTCTAAGACTATGCATGATGTCAGACAATTACTGACTGCGATTTTTCAGAAGTATTATTTAGCAGTAACTATAGCATATATGCCTGCAGCCGTAGCACTGTGGCATCTGATCCTGTCAGATCTGGGAAGCTAAGGAGGGATGGGCCTGGTTAGTACTTGGATGGGAGACCACCTGGGAACACCAGGTGCTGTAGGCTTGGGAGAAGGACCTGGCAACCCACTCCCAAAAGTCAATCCACCATGGAAAACTCTATGAATGGCAAAGAAGCATTGACAATAGTGATTACCCTGTTGTACATAGGGTCGCTATGAGTCAGACACCAACTCAACAGCACCTAATAACAATAACAACATATATACTATGAAAGAAAAATGCACCCGTGTATGAGGTGTGACCCAAAAATATGGTGAATGTTTAAATAAAAAATATTGATTACAGTAGAAGACACATTGCCATTGTTGTTGTTGTTAGGTGCCGT
Organism: Pedetes capensis; assembly: GCA_007922755.1. Classification (NCBI taxonomy): domain Eukaryota; kingdom Metazoa; phylum Chordata; class Mammalia; order Rodentia; family Pedetidae; genus Pedetes; species Pedetes capensis. Next base: position 104,655 of record VMDO01002086.1, read on the forward strand.
CGAGTCGGTATCCAACTCATAGTGACCCTCAGAGGGTTTTCAATGGCTGATTGTTTCGGGATTGCCTTGGGAGTGGATTGCCAGGTCCTTCTCCCATTTTTGCGGTTCTGGGAATTGAACTAGGGACCTCAGAGACTGCAGTGCAGCGCTCTACCAACTGAGCTAACTCCCCCTAGCTTTGAAGACACTTCTCCCATCCTTCATGCCACTTTCTGAAGCAATCTAGAAGTCCTTTTCAGTGAGTGTCTTTAGTTGCACTGTCAAGGCTGCTTCAATGTCCTAAATCAACTCAAAACATTTACCTTTCATGGTCATTTTGACCTGAGGAAAGAGGTAGATGTTGCCCAATGCCAGACAGAATGAATAGGTGAATGAGGACACACCATGTTTGTTTGATAGAAATTGCTGTACCAGAAGTATTGCTCAAGATCCATAATTTAGGGCCACTTTAAAACACACCTTCCCTCAACCATACCTCAGATCCAACCGACTACAACAAACAAGTTGAAACTTGTCACATATTGTTACTAAAGTTGGATGTGCTGCTTGGTACTTCCCGTATTAAAGACCTCTGCCTTCCAATTGCATGGTGCTTTGCAGCAGCCTTCACCATATTTTTGGATCACATCTTGTATATGCTTCTTATTCTATGTTAACATTTTTAAAGTCTTGTTTCTAAATTCTGCTGTGGCTGAGGACTATTAGAATATCCCAAATGAAAACTGGACAATAATCTATGTGAAAAGGATTTATATGAAGAAGACACTTTTGGCAATTAATAAAGGAACAAGCTGGCTGAATGGTTCCCACAATCCAGAACAGCAGATATATTAAAAATAGATACCACTTAACATTCAAAACTTCAGAAGCAAGATTTTATGGGTAATTATATGGTCCCAGGGGTTCTTCAGTGGAGGAATAACATATGGCTGCTCAAACGCAAACTGCACTTGTTCTACTAGTTATTACATAATTGACACTTGAAATCAACAGTTACATCTTTCAGTGATTTTAACTTATAAATATCCATGAATTTTGTTTATTCCTCATGGAAGGTAAGCATGAATCCCATACCACAGCAATTTCTGCCCTCTCTGAATATCCATTCAGTGCACAGATATTCGTTAGCTCCCGTCAAACAGTACCAAACACTGTTGTGAGTCCTAACAATTCTACAGAGGCAGCTGAACTAGATATCATCCCTGCCCGCCACATTAATCAAGTAGATACAGAAATAAATGTAAAGTTGCAACCATTGTAACTGCAGAAATGTAGAGGAAAATGCTGCTATGAGAACATTCAGGTTTGACCTAGTCAGGAGGATCACAGATGACTTTGGGGAGTCACTGTCAATTGGGCTATGATTCTGAAGGATGGATGGGAATAACTAGATTCAGAAAGGAGGAAAGACTTCGAGACAGGGGAGACAGAATGTGCAAAGATGTTGTGTAGGACAGAGGCGTAAAACATCCATGAGCCAAAGGCAGCCAGCGTGACTAGTGTTGTTGTTGTTGTTGTTAGGTGCCATTGAGTCTTGTCTGACTCATAGCAGCCCTCACAGGGTTTTCTATGACTGATTGTTTCGGGATTGCCTCAGGAGTGGATTGCCATGTCTTTCTCCTACTTTTGCAGTGCTGGGACTTGAACCCAGGACCTCAGAGACTGCAGAGCGGTGCTCTACCAATGGAGCTAAATCCCAGCCCTTGACTAGTGTAGGAAGAGCAAAAGTGAAAATGGAAGGACAGGAGACTGGCTAGGACAAGAGAGACCAGTCATGTGGCTTTTCATAGGTCACCTTAATGGTATTGTCTTCACCCTTAAAGCAATGGACAGCCCTTAGAAGACTTAAGAAAGTGGAGATTTAATAAGATTTTGAAGTGCTAATCTTTTCATAGTTTGGGTATGAATTAGAGGGACTCAAGGGATACACCAGATCAGTTTAGAAACAATAGGACTAATCCAAACAAAGGGTAATGCAACTTACACAAAGGAGTTTCGACTGGTGGTGTAGAAGAAAAGTACAAGAGTTAGGGAAAAGACTTGTGAATAAACTGGGTATTGGATTTGTGAGGCAATGGGTTGATAAGTGTGACTTCTGAGTTAATGAATGCATACCAATTACAATGACCAAATACATATTCAGTAAAATCTCTTCTTGTGTTTTAACTGGGTTATAAGAAAGATGTAAGATATGTATCTACCTTCTAACACCCTAGATGTAAACAGTTAAAATAATAGCAAGGCTAACTCTTTGGAAATATTTATCAATTGTTTTCAAAATCCTCTAAGGCAGATGATCTTAAACACAGAAAATATATTTATTTGTAATTAAAATTTTAAAAGAATTATCCTTAGGAAATAACTCAGCTGTAGTCCCAACTCTAGGTTATAATAAAGCATATTGAAACTCAAAATTCAATTTTAACTATCTCATTTCAACTGCATGTCAAATACACAAGGAAATAGGAAAAGGTAACGATGGTTTGGAGAGATGGATCACCCATGTATGAGCCTCAGAAAGGTTTCCATCTTTGAGTCTACTTTGCAAGGTGATAGTGTAATTCATGAGCACCAACAGGTGGGTTGATCACTATAGATGATTGTTTTACCAAAGGTTTTTCCACAGGGTTGAAGATTCCCATCCTTTCCCCTCCACGTTCACATAGGCAGCCTATCATGCCACTGTCAACCTCTCCCAGATGAAGGAGCAGGTTCAAAGAGAACACAGCCTCTCCAGAATGGTGGAATAAGCACCTGAGCCAGAGCCAAAATCCAGGTCTCCTGTGCCAATCTATTCCTCCCTCCACTAGAGCATGATGTATCTGTATTACCCAACATGAGGGCCTCAACTCAATATGTCCAAAGCGGCAGCTCCCTAAACAAACAGTTCAGCCTCTCAACTTCATCTCTTTTCATGAAAATCTTGAAACTACTTTTTGTTCCACCATAATCCTTTCATCTCTTCTTTCTTATCAGCTATCATGTGTAGAGATACCAGTTATGAAATCCAACTATTTCTATCATTTATCAGAGCTTACTGAGTGCTGTCAGTACCTATGCGACCTTCCTACATGAGATTTTTAATTTCATCTCTTCTTTGTTCTTCTAGATAAACCATAGAAGGTCCTCTCATTCCTGTTCTCCCTATTTGCACCCTACCCCCTCCTCACACCATTTCATTGAATCCTTTTATCCAGCCTATGATTCATTCCATCACTCAGACAGCCCTAAGCAAAATACAAATCCAATGACTTGCCTCTGAAACTTAAAATCTTTCCAAGGCTTCCTATCAGAACAGTTCTCAAAGTGTGACTAGCAGGGTCAGAATCACCTGGAAGCTTATTAGATTAGAAATATGTATCCTTGGAGCCTACCTCAGACCAACTGAATCAGAAACTGTGGGAATAGAGCCCAGAGTCTGTGTTGTAACAAGCCCATCAGGCACTTCTGATGCAAGTTTGAGAACCACTGACCTAGAGGATAAAAACCAAACTGCTTAGCAAGGCACCTAGGACCCTAAATCCTAAGCTCTCTGGAGTCAAATCCCAGATCTACCACTATTTAAATGGGAGACCTTACCTGACCCCCACAGGCATGTTCCTTCCCTATCCTGACACTCAGTTTCTCGTCTATATCCATCTCAGGATTCTTGAGAGTATTACATGAATTAATCCATGTAAATCACTGAGCACAATGCCTGGCACAGAAAAAGGCTTAATAAAGAGTAGTTTTCTTATTAGCAAAATAGTTGCCATTTCTTGATTAAGTTGTGCTCTTTCCCACCTCCATTCCTTAATATTTGTTGCTGTTTCAGCCTAGAATTCCCTTTTTATTTAATTCTTCTGGCGAAGTCCAACATATTTATGAAAACTGGATTCATGTGTCACTAGACAGTGGGGCCTCCCTGATTTGTCCTCTCCATGCAGAGCAATGGGTTTCCCTTGTTCTCTTCCTTGTTGTTGTTGTTAGGTGCCAGGGAGTCGTGTCCGACTCATAGTGACCCTCATAGGGTTTTCAGTGGCTGATTGTTTCAGGATTGCCTTGGGAGTGGGTTGCCATGTCCTTCTCCCATTTGTGCAGCACTGGGAATCACAGGCCTTCAGAGACTGCAGAGCATCACTTTACCTACTGAGCTAAATCCCAGCACCCTGTTCTCTCCCTATATTCTCTATAACCTCCTTATAGGCAAATCGACCCCTTGTGACTCTTTGCATCCAGAGATCAAGCATCGTGACACTCATGCCTGGGACACAATAAGCAGATCACAAACATTTGTTGAATGAACTCCTGGGCACAAGGAAACTTGAGTTGCAGGCTTTGTTCTGTTATGAGCTCGCTACGTCATTCAAGCCCATGTTTCTTCATCTGTAAAGCTATGTTATTGGGCTAATATGGCAGGTTTTATCCCTTCTTTAAACATCTAGACTTTGTTTTCAAATAAAACCTTAAAATGAATACCAATGTCTAAATTTGGAGCTGTTCGGCTTGAAGCAGGAATGAGGAGCCAGCATCTCTTCTAACCAGCCCTTTCTTCTCCCTGTGATACCTTATCAGAATCCTGGAGATTCAAGGACTGTGATTGATTTAAAAAAAAAAAAAAACAATAACTAAGTTAACTATTTCATTCAAATGCTGTTCTAAATATAATCCCTTGGTTTTAGTATTCTAACACCCCACACAACCTGCAGCCATACCATGGTGGCATCTGATTCCATCAGATCTCAGAAGCTAAGCAGGGTCGGGCCTAGTTAGTACTTGGATGGGAGACCGCCTGGGAACACCAGGTGCTATAGGCTTAGGAGAAGGACCTGGCAACCCACTCCCAAAAAACAATCAGCCATTGAAAACCATATAAATTACAGAAAAGCACTAATAATACCATTTTACCTATTGTATGTAGGGTTGCTATAAGTTGGACACCAACTTGATGGCACTTAACAACAACAACAATACCCCACACATATCCCAGAATCAGACCCCTACACTGGCCCTTTCATGAATGAGCAACAAAAACTTTCAGTATAGCCAAGCCCTTCCACAGGGAGTCCAAGCTTATCTGTGCATCTACAGTTTTGCTCATACTGTTTCCCAGCCCTGAGGTCCTCCTCTGCCATTGCTCATCCAAATCGTAATCTATGACTTTCCCCAAGTCTCAGCATCTGCCTGAGCACCTGCCTGACAATTGCAGCTCCCACTATATCATCTGCACTTCAGGAATCTTGAGATTCTTCCCAAGGTGTTTATCTCTTATCTCTCCAGAGTTCCCTGTAGTGTTTGCTGGTGTTTTGAGTATTTCTTATCTCAGCAATGAAATCCCAAATTCTGAGAGCAGGAGAAATAAACAAAATTGTATACAGTCTAAGAGTTTGAACTCTCAAGTTCAACAGACTTGCACCTCCTACTTTCAAGCATAAGACTTCTCTAAAATTTGAGTTTCTTTAAAAAAAAATAGTTATCACACAGAATTAGTATGAAGGCCAAATTATATAATGTATGTCAAGCAAGTAGCTGAGTGCTTGAAAACATATTAGACATTTAGGACAATAAGGTCTGCATCATCTGCTGTCCTGTTCTCAACATGGAATAAAACAAGTGCTTGGTAGTAATATAGGTCCTAGGAAAATTCCTTCACTTATGAAATGTATTAAAGTTAACAATGTTACAAACCACCCTTTTCACATTCTCTGTCCTCAAGAGAAAATGAGCAGTCCCTATTTGGCAAAGGTAGGATGATTCTAGAGATAGCTTTGAAGACAGGTTTTAACTACAGTAATAAATGCTTTCTGAGAAGCCTGAGAAGTTGAGTTTCAGCTCAAGAAATGTGTTTGAACTCAAGTCTGAAAGGAAGTTTATACTCGTTCCTAGAACAGCGTCACATGCTTACCAGCACAATGGTATTTTCTCAGGGAGGAAGCAAAAATGCCATTCCTGTGATTCCCCTTGCAAACCAACAACAGCTAGCCATACTCAGCAAGAATAGAAGGGGACTTCCTCTGTCTAATGGAAAGCTTCTAGAAAAAGCTCACAGCTAACATCATCACACCTAATGGTAAAAGGCTGAATACTTTCCCCCTAAGATCAGAAGCAAAACAAGGATGTCTGCTCTTGCCACTTCTATTCTATTCTAGTCTAGCCAGAACAACTAAGGAAACAAATACATGCATAATATATGCCACAATATATATGAATTTTGAAAAAATCATGCTAAGTAAAAGAAATCACTTATAAAAGTCACACATTGTATGATTCCATTTATATGAAACATCTAGACTAGGCAACAACACAGAGAAAGAAAGTAGATTAGTGGTTGTCAGACGATAGGGAAATAATAGCTATTGGATATGAGTTTTTAATTTGGAGTGGTCAAATATTCTAAAATTGTACAATGGTGATGCTTGCACATCTCCTTGAATATATTAAAGACAAATCATAAAGGAAGAAACAATACTATCTGTACTCACAGATGATATGATTTCATATATAGAAAATCCTCATGAATTCACAGAAAACTATTGGAAGTAATAAATGAGTTCAGGAAGTTTGCTTAGTAGAAGACAAATGTACAAAGCCAATTGTATCAATGCATGAACAATGGACAATCTAAAGTGAAATTGAGGAAAAATGCATTTACAATAGAATCAAAATGCCTAACATACATAAGAATGAATACAACAAAAGAAGGGTGAAATTTATAACACTGAAAACTAGACAGAATCTTTAAAATATATTGAAGAATATGTAAATAAATGGAAAGACATGCATGTTAATGGATTGAAAGTCATTATTGTCAAAATAAAAAAACAGTGAAGGAATGACCCATAGAATGTGAGGAAATATTTCAAATCACACATCTGATAAGAATCTGGTATCTAGAAAATATAAGAAACTCTTATAACTTATTCATAAAAAGATGTATAGCCCATTTTTTAAAAATGGTCAAAGAAGAGTCAGGAGTGGTGGCACAGGCCTGTAATCCCAGCATTCAGGAGGCTGAGGCAGGAGGATCAACACAAGTTTGAGACCAGCCTGATCTACATAGTGAGTTCCAGGCCAGTCTAAGCTACACAGCAACACATAAAGACTCAGTCTCAAAAAAAAAAAAAAAAAAAAAAAAAAAAAAAAAAAAAAAAAAAAAAAAAAAAAAAAAAAAAAAAAAAAAAAAAAAAAAAAAGACCAAAGATTTAGAATTAGAATAAGCATTTCTTCAGAAAAGATATACAAATGGATAAAAGTACATGAAAGGGGCTCCACATCACTGGTAATTAGGGAAATGCAAATTAAAACTGCAAGGGCTGGGAATGCCACTCAAAGACAGAATGCTTGCCTAGCATCCACAAGGCCCTGGCTTCCATCCCAGTACTGAAAGGAACAAAAAACTACAAGATACACATAAGGATGAACACTTCATATGCACTAGGAGAGCTAATATTAAAAATATATACAATAACAAGTGTCAGAAAGGATGTGGAAAAACTGGAACCCTCATATATTGTGAGCAGGGTTGGAAAATGGAGCAAAAGCTTTAGAAAACAGTTTGATAGTTATTCAAGACATTAAACATAGTATCACTAACCATATGTCCCAGAAATTCCACACCTATGTGTCTACCCAGGCTGAGATTTAACTCAATTGGTAGAGAGCTGCTCTGCAGTCTTTGAGATCTCAGGTTCAGTTCCCAACATTGCAAAAATGGAAGAAGGGCATGGCAATCCACTCCCAAGGCAATCCCAAAACTATCAGCCATTGAAAACCCTACAAGGGTTGTTATGAGCCCAAAACAACTTGACAGCACCTAACAACAACATGTGTATACCTAAGAGAAAGCAAAGATCCACCCTTGCAATATCTGCAAACAAATATTCTCATACCATTATTATCCACTGGTGAATGGGTAAACAAAAAGACTCATGCCTATATAATGGGGTATTATTCAGCAATAAAGAGAAATGAATCCTGATACATGCCACAAATGGATAAACCTGGAAAGCACCCTTCTAAGTGAAATAAGCCAGTTACAAAAGCCAAACATTGTATAATTCCATTTATGCAAAACATCTAGAATAAGCAAACTTATAGAGAAAGAAAGTAAATTGATGGTTGTCAGATCATGCGGGAGTGACAGCTATTGGCTATAAATTGTTGGATTGTAATGATGAAAGACTCTAAAATTATATCATGGTGATGTTTACACATTTCTGTGAATATATGGAAAACCACTGAAAGGTATAGTTCAAAGAGTGAATTTTATTATATATATCTTATATACTCTCCCACTTGTCTGTCAGCTTTTCATGCTGTGGGGGCTTCCATGTTGCTGTGCTGCTGAAAGCTATGCCACCAGTATTTCAGATACCAACAGGGCCACCCATGGTGAACAGCTTTCAGCTGAGCTTCCAGACTAAGACAGACTAGGAAGAAGTACCCGGCAGTCCACTCCTGAAACAATTAGCCATTGAGAACCCTATGAACAGCAGAGAAGCACTGTCAAATACAGTGCCAGAAGATGAGCCCCCCAGGTTGGAAGGCATTCAAAAGACAACTAGGAAAGAGTTGTATCTTCAAAGTAGAGTTGACCTTAATGATGGGAATTGAGTAGAGGCCTTTGGACCTCCATTTGTTGATGTGCCGGGACTCAAAATGGTAAGAAACACAGTAGCTGCAACAAAGGGCCCAAACATAAAAAATATGTGTATGGCATAGTATCAGGTAGTATTTTCTTCTGTTATACATAGAGTCACTATGAATTGGACCCCATACAACAGCCCCTCAACAACAACAACAACTTATATCTTAATAAAGCTGCTATTTTGAAAAGAGATAATGAGATTGCGCCTACAGAGAAGCATATTCCAAAACATCTAGAACATCTAGAAAAAGAACATCAACCCTAATCCTTTGTTCTCAGTTATGTGCATTCAAATTTATCTCCAAAATCACTCTTTTTATCCTCTGGATCCAATAGTTCATGGGAGAATTGACACATTTAATCACCATATATACCTCTTATAACCAGGCCTTGTGTGTGATGGAACACTATACATCCCTGAAGAAAAGATCATTTTTTAGGACTGGCACAGCAATTAAAACCCTCTGCCACACCACTTTCATCAGGTTTCTGTTTTATTTTACTTTCAAATACAACAACCTAGAAGAAAACCCAGTACTTGCCTACAGATCTTAAATCTTAATGGCAATAAATCATAAATATTGTGTGGGGGACAGTTGTGAGAATCTAAGAGTAATAACATCTTCATTTAGAGAACACTTATTAAAAAACAAAAGAGAAAAAATAAAAGCCCTTGGACCTATGAGATAGAGATCAAGTCCCATTCACTCTTCCACTTTGCAATCAATAAAACTGAAGTGTCAACCAAAGGAAAGACAGGGAAGACTCAAATCAAGAAAATTAGAGGTGGAAAAGGGAACATTACAACAGACTCCAATGAAATCCAAAGATTTATTGGGGAATATTTGAAAAATTATATTTAAAAAACTGGAAAACTTAGATGACACGAATAAATTCCTAGACACATATGACCTGCCAAAATTAAGTCAAGAGGATATAAACAACCTAAATAGACCTATAACCAGCAGCAAGACTGAAGCAGTAATAGTCTCCCAACAAAGAAAACCCTAGGACCAGATAGATTCACTGCTGAATTCTACAAAACCTTTAAAGAAGAATTAACATCAATGCTTTTCAAATTATTCCACAAAATACAAGTGGAAGGAACACAACCACACTCATTATATGAAGCCAGTATTATCCTGATAGCAAAGCCACAGAAGGATACATCAAAAAAGGAAAACTGCAGACCAATATCCCTAATGAACTTAGGTGCAAAAGTCCTTAATAAAATACTTGAAGATCAACTTCAACAACATATTAAAAATATCATACATTATGATCAAGTTGGTTTTATTCTAAGGATGCAAGGCTGTTTCACATATGCAAGACAATAAACATAATAAAATATATAAATCAACTCAGAAACAGAAACCACATGATCCTATCAATAGTTGCAGAAAGGCCTTTTACAAAGTCCAACATCCTTTTCTGATAAAAGCCTTGAAGAAACTAAAAATTTAAGAAACATACCTCAACATAATAAAGGCAATATATGAAAAACCCACTGCCAACATCATACTAAATGGGGAAAAACTGAAAGCATTTGTCCTAAAATCAGGAATATGACCAGAGTGTCCACTGTCTCCACTACTATTCAATGTAGTAATTGAACAATTAGCCACAGAAATAAGACAAGAAAAAGAATTAAAAGGTATCCAAACAGGAAAAGGAAGAAGTCAAATTATCCCTATTTGCAGATAACATGATCCTATATACTTAAAAGATTCCACCAGAAAACTCTTACAGCTGATAAACACTTTCAGCAAAAGTAGCAGGATATGAAATTAACATATAGTAGCTCTTCTTTATGCCAATAATGACCAGGCAGAGAAAGAAACCAGGAAAACAATCTCCTTCTCAATAGCTTCAAAACAAATACACTACCTGGGAATAAACCTAACCAAGGAGGTGAAAGACCTCTACAATGAAAATTTTAAAACACTAAAGAAAGAAATTGAAGAAGACACAAGAGAGTGGAAAGATCTACCATGCTCAAGGATTGGAAGAATTGATATTGTGAAAATCACTGTATTACTGAAATCAATATACAGATTTAATGCAATCCCCATCAAAATCCCAATGGCATTCTCCACAGAAATAGAGAAAACAATCCAAAAATTCATTTAGAAGCACAAAAGACTCTGAATTGTTAAAACAATCCTGAGCAGAAAGAACAATGCAGGTAGCATGACAATTCCTGATTTCAAATTATACTACAAAGCTACAGTAACAAAAACTGCATGGTACAACAACAGAACAGAATAGATGATCCAAAAATAAACCCATGCAGCTACAGCCACCTGATATTTGAGAAAAGTGCCAAAAATATAAGTTGGAGGAAAAAATATCCTTTCCAGCAAATGGTGCTGGGAAAACTATATATCCTCACGCAAAAAGACTAAAATTAGATCCCTCTCTCTTACCTTGTGCAAAAATCAGTTCACAATAGATTAAAGATCTTACTGTAAAACCTGAAACTTTGAAACTACTAGAGGAAAACATAGGGAAAACACTTCAAGATATAGGCATAGGGAAAGACTTTCTGAATAGGACCCCAAAAGCACAGGAAATGATAGCAAGAATTGACAGATGGGATTGCATGAAATTAAAGTCTTTGTACAGGAAAGGACACAATTATCAGTGTGAAGAGACAACCTACAGAATGGGAAAAAATCATTGCCAGTTGTACAGCAGATAGGAAGTTAAATATCTAGAATATATAAAGAGTTCAAAAAATTAAATTCCTAAAAAGCAATGGGCAAAAGAACTGAACAGAGACTTTTAAAAGAAGAAATAAAAATAGCCAAAAATTATATGAAAAAATATTCAACCTCCTTTGCCATCAGGGAAATGCAAATCAAAACTCCAGTGAGATATCCTCTCACTCCAGTCAGAATGGCTACCATCAATAAAACAAACATCAATAAATGCTGGTGAGGATGCAAGGAGAAAGGAATCCTTATACATTGCTGGTGGGAATGCAGGTTGGTACAGCTACTATGGAAATCAGTATGGAGGTACCTCAAAAAACTAAAAATAGAACTACCATATGACCCAGCTATCCCACTCCTGAGTATATACCTGAAGGAATATAAGTCAATATACCATAGAGATACTTGCTCACCCATTTTTATTATGGTGTTATTCACAATAGCCAAGATATGGAATCAACCTAGGTGTCCATCAACAGATGAGTGGATAAGGAAATTGTGGCATATATACACTATGGAATTTTATTCAGCCATAAAAAAGGATAAAATTATGGCCTTCACTGGAAAGTGGATGGAACTAGAGATCATCATTTTAAGCAAATTAAGCCAGATGCAGAAAGATAAACATCACACGTTTTCTCTCATATGTGGATGTTAGACTTCAATATACATTCATTGTTAAAAGATATAGCTCATGAAAGCAGACAGGATTTAAGTAGGGAAAGATAGTGGACTAAAGAAAAGGGGTAAAAGGAAGAAAGGGTAATAGGAGAAAAATATATATCACATATCTTGCCCTTATGGCAAAATCAGGATGTACACATATAGATAGATCTACTCACAAAAAAAGACATGCAAGTAAAAAGGAGACCATTGTTAGAGAGGACAGGGATGGGGGAAGAGGGTCAGGAGAGGATAAGAGGGAAGTTAACATGAACAATGTACAGTGGAAAATGTATGGAAATGTCATATGAGACCTGTTAAGTTGTACATTAAAAATTACTAATAAAAAAGTTTTTCAAAATACAAAAATATAAAAAAAAATAAAACTGAAAGGCTGTGCATAGATCGCTAATGAGACAGAGAGTCCCAAAACTAAAGTACCTCTGACTGGTAGATCAGAGGAGCTGAGGTAGCAGACATACATTTGATATGGTGGCTTTGAATTAAAGATAGATTTTTTTTAAAGGGGATAAACAGGAGAAAGGCATAGTAAATAGGGGAAATTCAGCAGCAAAACCTGGAAATTTTCAGAGAGGTGAAATTTCAGAAATGACGCCACCTCTGGCATGGAGCAAATGCTTTAGTACACGGTAGTTCATCTTTAGTAACTATTTGTACTTTGCCAGAAAATCTACTAGGGACAGACACCTATATTTCCTCATTTAATACTCATAACACTTTTATAGCATTATCAATATCAATATATATGAAAAATATCTCAAATATAGCAGATAATTTGCCCAAGGTCAGGTTTCTGCTTAGTAGGAAAGTCATCTTTTCACCAAGACTTCCAATGAGGATTACAAAAGCAAGACCTACAAGGAATGGAAATTTCAACTATGTGTAGAAGAACCCAACTCTCTCAAAAGCAGAGAACCTGATAAATGTTTGGTGAGTCTGAATAATGTTTTCTGATTCAGAAGATAACAGAACCCACAGATTAACCTCTGTTCTCAGTAAACTTGTGACTCAAAACCAGAAAATGTTAGTAATGAGAAAGTGGCCAGAACCTTGGGCATCCTAGCCACATCATTTCAAATTCCAACAAGCTCAGAGAAAATGCTGGTCATTGTCACACAATTGCCGTGAACTTTGGAAAGCCAGAGCTTTGCAAATTCATGTAATAGTGGTTTAACACAGACTTAGTAAGTACTCACCCTACTCATTGAAAGCTTATTCTGTGCCAAGTACTCATTGGTATCAGGGATAGTAAGGCAAACAGCACAGAGGATGAAGTGTATTACTCTATTTAGGCTGCAGTAACAAAAAAAATTGTATATAAAAGGAATTTATTTCTCACAATTCTGGGGGCTGGCAGGTCCAAGATCAATGCACTAACAGACTCAGTATTAGCAGAGGACCCCATTTCCTCATAGAAAGCCATCTCACTATATCCTCACTTCACAGAAGGGATGAGTCTCTCTGGGGTCTCTTTTGTAAGGGAGAGGTAGTAGCTTATGGATTCACAAATCATAAATTTAAGGTATGTTCTTGAACTCAATATTCCAGTGACAGCTCACTGCCATGTACTATGTACCATGACTGAACCAGAATTCAAATATATCTTGACAGCCTGATATCGAGTTGAAAAAAATCAGCAAGTCAAAAAAAGCTCAATCTATCTGTAATAACATTCTTGAAACAGAATAAAAAGTTTAATTATACATTCACACTAAGACAGACCAATGCTCTACCACAGAGCTGCACTGTCAACCCCTTTCTGATTTTTTATTTTGATTCAAGGTCTTGCTAAGTGGCACAGGATGCCTCTGGCCTCGAACTCAAGATCTTCCTGCCTCAGCCTCTCATGTTGCTGGGATAAATACCTATGCCACAGTGCCTAATCTAACAACAATTCTTGTAAAACAAACCTGGGTCATGGAAACAGCAGGAGAACTATGTAGAGGAAAAGGACTAAAGAGATGGGGAGGGGCAATAACAAAGGGTAATGGAAGGAAAGGAAGAGAAATATCATGTTTTACTCTCAAAGGCAGAATCTAGAGGTTATATATATATATACACACACACACACAAACAAGACATGCAAGCAGAAGGAGGACCATTGATGGGTAGGAAGGGGTCAGTGAGGGAGAGAGGGGTCATGAGAGTGTATTAGAGGAGGTGGACATAAACAGTGTACAATGATATCTACGTATGGAAATGTCATAATGAAACCCATTAAGCTGTACACTAACTAGATAAAATACTAATAAAAAAGAGAAACAAAACAGAAATAGAAAAACTTGAAAGTATTTGTTATAGACAAGCTCCATAGTAGTCCATACGTGACCCTAGCTCTAAGTGACTTCACTTTATCTTGTTATTACTGTTATTAGATGCCATCAAGTTGGGTCCAACTCACAGCAACCCTCATAGGGTGTTCAATGGCTGATTGTTTCCGGATTGATTTGGGAGTGGATTGTCACTTCTTTCTTCCATTCATTTTATCTTAGACTCCTTTAGTAAATGACTACTGCCCAGCTCGAGAAGAGACATTTCCCTGAGCCTGGCCCTGCTCATACTCCACCTGGATTGTGTTCATCTCTGAATATCTCATTTTAGGAGGCCACTAAAAACTATGGGGCAATGACTAGGATAATGAGGTCCTTCTCACCCAGTCCATTCATTGATCCACTTATTCATTTGTTCACTCAGCAAATGTTCATTGAACACCTGGAGTGTGTCAGGCATTGGAGATAATAGTCTCTGCTCTATGGATACCACATTTTAGTGGGAAAAGAAACTTAATGTCAGGTAGTTGATTAATTATAAGAAAATAGAGGAGAGCAGGAGATCAGAGAAGTAGTGGGAGAAGCTATAGTTAATTAGCTACCAACAAAAGTCTCTTGAAAAAAGACCCAGAAATCTGGATAAAGTGAGAAAGGAGCCAGGTGTCTCATGGAAGCAGCAGCCAGTATAAGGCCCTCAGTTAGGAGCAGCCTGGGGTGTTCAGGGAGGCTTATGTGGCCAGTTGTTGTTAAGTGCCGTCGAGTCGGTATCTGACTCATAGCAACCCTCATAGGGTTTTCAATGGCTGAGTGCTTCGGGATTGCCTTGGGAGTGGATTGCCAGGTCCTTCTCCCATTTATGAGGTGCTGGGAATTGAACTTGGGGCCTCAGAGACTGCAGCGCAGCGCTCTACCCGCTGAGCTAAATCCCAGCCCTGTGTGGCCAGAGGGAGTAAGAAATGGGGGAAGCAGTCAAAGCTAACGTCAAGGAAGCTATTAGGTGCTAGTTCATGCAGCAGCTCACAGACCAAAGTGTCTGTGTCATATCTCATATTGGGTATGATGAGAAGCCACTGGAGGGATGCGAGTTCAGGCAGTGGCATGATGGCACGTAGGTCTTGAAGGGCTGTCTCTGACTGCTGTCCAGTGACTGGATAGCTAAGGAACACCCTGTGTCCAGGCAGCCCTGAAGTTTTCTATAGGTGCAGAGAAAGGCTGCATATGAGTAACTGTCTTCCTAAAATATTGAAAGGGTAATACCAGGTGGGCGCTGGGGTTTAGCTCAGTTGGTAGAGTGCCATGTTGCACTCTCTGAGGACTTGAGTTCAATCCCCAACACTTCAAAAATTGAAGAAGGACGTGGCAATCCATTCCCAAAGCAATCCTAAAGCAGTCAGCCATGGAAAACCCTCTGAGGTTTGCTATGATTTGGACCCAGCTCAACAGCACCTAACAACAATACAGGTGGAAATGTTGTTTTGTATGCCTCCTTGGCAAGGCTAGAAGTTACAGACAAGCATGTTTCAACTCATAAGAGGAAGTTTCTTGCAATCAGTGCTGCTAGACAGTGAAATGAGTTCTCTCACAAAAATGAATTTGCAATCAATATTCAAGCCGAGGATGACATTAGTCAGCAATTGTTATACAGTATTTAAATTCAGAGGAAAAGAGGCTATATTACATAGCAGGTACTTTCTAACTCTAGGCATCTACTATTTTCATCTCTTTGTAAAACTTTTTCAGGGAGATGATTTGTCTCTCTATAGGGACGAAAGAGCTATTCAAATTAAATTAAATAACAAGAATTTGTTTTTTGGTTTTCTAGATAAATAAAAAGAAAATTAAGGAGCCCTGTACATACTTTGTTCTTGCTATTTCATCTCCTGAAGGAAATGCATGTAGATAAAGATAGATAATTGGCATGTGCAATCTAATCTATGCCAATGAAAGGGAATAGTTGTCAGAGCTAGACTACAAAAAAGAGAAAGAAATATCTGTCACAAAATCCTTTGATGAATTTAAACAAGAGGTGAATATACTTCCAGGTTGATCCATAGGACAGGCATTAGACCAGGTGACCTTACATTGCCTCTCCTAGCCTTATAGGTCTCTCATTATCCTTTGTAAACAGAGAACCACTGCATTTTTTCAAATCCAATAACCTCAGATTGCCAGTGCAGCATTATGCAAGAGAATACAGAAGTTCTGGACCTCACTTTGTCCAGCTAAGCTTCTGACTGGTCTTGTGAGAGATGTTATACAACTTATTAATTACTAAAATCTTGAACTGTCAGGCTTCATCAGAATTATTACTTGGATGCTTGCTAGGCATGTGTTCATGAGTGAGTTGGAAAACCTCTCTAGATCTCTAATTCTTCATATGAAAAATGGGAATCATAATAGTACTTTCTTCATAGGACTTCTATAGGGATTAAATAAAATAATTCATATAGTGTCAGTTGTCAATAGTAATAGTTACAACTGAGTGAGTATCTAGAATGAGCCAAACATTGAACAGAACTAATCTCACTGAATTTTCTCAATGTTCTTGCAAAGTGTCTGTATATTATAAATATATAATAAGAGAGAGAGAGAGAGAGAGAGAGAGAGAGTGTGTGTGTGTGTGTGTGTGTGTGTGTGTGTATTCACAAAGGTCCATGGAAGTTTAAGAAATTTGCTCAAGTTTATACACCCAGCAAGGGGCAGAGACATCATTCAAGTTCAGGTCTGCCTAACCACAGGTTAGCATCTAAGTATTTCTTGCTATAGGACACTGTGCTATGTTTTATTTCCTTTAAAAGAAATTCCTCCAGTCTCTCCATGGGAAGGTAGACAAGAGTTTTTTCTCTAACAGTTCAGAAACAGAACAGATTCTGCAAAGGACAGTTTCTCCTCCTGCTACCCACAGCAAGTTGGAGCCATTCTTCCAGCAGGCTCTTTTCATGTCATCGGACTGATGCAGCTAGTTTTGCATACCTCCTACGTTTGGAGCTGGGTAAATACTGGTCATGGACTTGTAGCAAATGGCCTCATGTGATAGCACATTTTGTAAAACCTGCTTTCTCTCCATTTCCCAGTCTCTCCTTCTCCTTTCCTATAGCTATTTCTCTTTCTTTCCCAAGACTTGATAAAAATTCCTGACACCCTTAGTTTTGCAATTAATTTCATGTGACCTTGCCATTGACAATGACCCAGCTGTTTTCACTCAGCTACAACACAATTGGTGAAATGCCAGTGCTAAGAACAAGGATTGCCGACTAACAGAGCTGGGAGCGATCTCTCGGTATGGATTCCTCTCAGGCACATATCATATTCTAACCATAGTAAGAACATTACCCAGAATAACAAACACATTCTAGACCTCCTGCTAGCTGACCAGTGAATTTTGGACTTAGAATTCACTCATGTGCTCAAATTATGTCAAGTTGTGCCTATATATATAGCAAATATTCCTTGAGAATGTCAAATTATATCAAATTATATCTACACATATATAGCAAATATTCCATGAGAACCTACCATATTCTAGGCACTGCTCTAGGCTCAAAAGCACCAGCAGCTAACATAAGAACCTAGAGCTTACATTTTTATTGGATGAAAAGACATCAAATATATAAATCCATCAATTGGTGCTAAGAGCTATGATCATGAATAAAACAAGCAGCTAAGAGAGATGAGAGCCTGCAGGCAGCTCTTGAATCACACCAGTTAGAATTACCGTAGTTTATAGATAAAGAGTTTGAGTAATTTGTCCAACGTCATCTTCTCAGTGGTAGAATAGACATTTGCTGAGTTCTGGCAATGACAACAACAAATAGCATCTGTGATTATAATAGGTACCATGTGCTGAGGCAGCTGTTTGCCCGAAGTAGTCATATAATCCCACTTTGTGAGTGAAAAAACCAAAGCCTCAGAAAGATGACATAATTTGATCAAGGCCACACAGGTAGGCAGTGGTAGAGTAAGTATTTAAACCCAGCCTGAATGGTTCAAAGTCCATGATCTCTTCACTAGGTCATGCTTCCTCTGTTGAGTTAACAAACTCAATGTTTCCAATGGTGGAAATTCTTCTTCCTAAACTGAAAGCTCCTCAAGGACAGAGATTGCATCTCCATCATCTCCCAAAAGTTCTGCCATATCTGGCATTGGAAGTGTCCAGACCAGCTTCATTCCCCAGACAGCAAGAGATTTAAATAAGAAAAGCATGGCTGCCAATTCTAACATCCAGCTCTTCTCATCTTTCCCTGGCAGTATTTTGCAGCCTGTAATTAGCACTGCAGCCAATACTACGCTCCAACCCCAGAGTGCTGAGTGCTTTTCAGAGCTCACACTGCAAGGGCAACTTGCTAGCATCAGCCTAACCTTTCTGCAATACCCATATTCCTAACCAAACCTGTGACCTGGGCAGATGTGGTTGCCTCTTTATTAGACTTGTGTTTGTCTAGGAATGAAAGGACTCAACAAGTAGGATGTGCATGCCCTGCATCTTAATGAGAGCTGTAATCCTATGGACTGAAGGGGGCATTGTGATGAATTTGAAGAGCACTGGGACACTTGCATTACCCCAAGTCCAGTCTAACAATGCTTTTCTCAACATTGCTCAGCACTGGTGCTCACAGCTGCACAAGAGGACTTTGCATTTTGCATTAACATGCACATCGTGGCTAATCCATAGTAAATGATCAGAATGGGTGAATGAAGGAATGATTTTTCTTCCCATTATTCAAGTCACTGTACAGTTAAATATATACATTTGAGAGCAAGTATAAGTTTTTAAAATATAGTGAGAAGTAGACAGTTCTTAAAAGTCAGACCAATCTAGGTTTAAACTTCAATGTTGCCACTAGCTGCCTGAGTTTGGAAAGTGTGATTTGTTCCACTTCTACTTCCCTAATGTCATTGACTCCTCAATTCTCAGGTCAGAGAGCCCTTCCTTCACCACACTGTCCCCCTCTGACCCGTCTTGTTCTCTTTCTCTTCCCCCTGTTTATGCCTTGTAGCACTTTTCTAACTCCTGACGTTTGTGCGCTTTCCACTGGACTACAGACACTCTGTGCATGTCCTTCCTTTTATGCCCCTGGAGCCCAGCAGGAAACTGGTACACGTGGACATTCAATTAATATGGATTGAGTAATTAGTGAATGATATACACACTGAAGAAAGAGAAAGGAAAATGGAAACAGAGCATGGAAGGTCAAGGCAGAGGAGAAATGGATGTGCTCCCCATGAAATGGCAGCAGGGTTGCCAGAGATTTCTCCCTCCATCCCTCGCCTGCCTGGGCCCCCCAAAGCCCAGAGCTTTCAAGAATTTTCTAGACACTGGAAGAATGCTGAGTCCCAACCCAAGAAAAATAATGCCATTTTCTTACTCCTCCTCCCAGGCAGCCAAGACATGCTGGGAAATTTGCAAAACCCTGCTGCTGCTGTCCATGCACATTCACTCTGCTTCGTTTCTACAAAGCCTGCAGACTTCATGGCTGGGACTTAAGTGACTTCATATTAACTATCCATTGACTAGTTCATAGGCAATGTCTCAAACTTTCCATTCCCATCCCAAAATCTTCAAAAGATCCTCTGTTCTGATACACTTAATGCACACTACATATTACTCTTATTGCCAGTGCTTCAGAGGGTGAAGCATGCCAGGAAAAAATTGATTTTGTTTTGTTTTCTCTAAGGATCAAATTATAGATTGAGATCCTTCTGAGGAAAATTGCTTGTCTTGTATTGTTCAGGCAGGTCTTTTTCTGGCAGCCTTAATGACATTATTAGTCAATCTGGAGCCACTGTGAGTGGGTATTGGGACTTTAAGTATCAGAGGACACAGCAAGAAGACGAATATCTTTAACACCTCATTACAGTCCTCTTCAAGGCACATGTGGCAAGCCAAGGGACTAAAAGGTGTGGTCAGGCCTAAGTCATCTCTTATAAGGACTGCAGCAGCTGCTTTCCTAGCTGTTACCTAACACATAGAGGCCAATGCACTCGGCAAGCTTCATAGTCAAGATGCACTGATAGCCGGCTATGGGAGATGCTTTCCCCATGCTTTCTTCTCACTCCCACAGGCTCTCTACATTGAAACCATTGTTACCTGAAATAAAAATAGCAAATGTCTTATACACCACATGTCTGGTGCTCATGTAATTTCTTTCAGACATGATCTCCTTTAATCACGCAAATTGTTGTAGTTGTTAGGTGTCTTTAAATCGGGTCCGACTCATAGTGACCTTATTTACAACAGAGCAAAACACTCCGACACTGTGCCACACCTGACTCCGTGCCCTGCCTGGCACAGTATCAGTACTGCTCTGATATTCTTAGGGTTTTCAGTAGCTGGTTGTTTCAGGATTGTTCTCTGGAGTGGGCTGCCAAGTCCTTCTCTCATTTTTGCAGAGCTGGGGGTCAAGCCCAGGGCCTGAGAGAGCACAGAGCAACACTCTACCAAGTGAACTAAACTCTGGCCCATATCAAGTACCTACTCCCATAAATTACAGATAACAATAGTACCTATTTCTGTGAAAGGGTTGGGGTTCAATCCCCAGCACTGAAAAATTGGGAGAAGGATTTGACAAGCCACTCTTGAAACAATCCCAAAACAATCTGCCATTGAAAACCCTATGAATAGCAGAAAAGCACTGACACAGTACCGGGCATGGCACAGTGTCAGGGAGTGTTTCGTTCTGTTGTACATAAGGTCACTATGAGTTGACCCAAATCAACAGCACCTAACAACAAGAAGATACTCAGTACAGAGAAATTAAGTGACAGCTAGGACTTGAAGAGTGTGGCTCCAGAGCTTGAGTACTTAGCCACTATATACCAATCACTGGTCTTGTCCTTGGGATAGATAGTGAGCTAGTCAGAAATCACAAACCAGTTTCCATTGTTAAATCCATTGAGGACAAATACAATTAACCACCAGCCTCTTAGATGAGTTGTACTATGAGCAGATGCTTTAAAATACACAGCAGTCCATGGTTTCAATTCTAAGAGCTATTGGGATGTTTCTAAAGTTACTTAACCCCTTTAGGTCTTCATTTTGTTCATTCTAAAAGTAAGAATGCAGCTGTAGCCCTGTGTCATCCGATCCCGTCAGATCTCGGAAGCTAAGCACGGTCAGGCCTGGTTAGTACTTGGATAGGAGACTGCCTGGGAACACCAGAAGCTGTAGGCTTGGGAGAAGGACCTAGCAACCCCCTCCCAAAAATCAATCTACCATTGAAAACCCTATCCACAGCAGAGAAGCACTGACAATAGTGTTTCCCCCATTGTACAGAGGGTCGCTATGAGTCGGATACCAACTCGACAGCACCTAAAAACAACAACAACAAAAGTAAGAATAACTGTAACTCTTCAAAAAATGGCTTTGGGCCAGGAGTGGTAGTACACACCTGTAATCCCAGTGACTTGGGAGACTGAGGCAAGAAGATCACAAGTTTGAGGTCACAGGACTGTGTAACTCAGCAAGATTCTGTCCCAACATAAAAAATTAAAAATGAGCTGTGGTGAGGTCCCATGGTAGAGCACTTGCAAAGTATGGGTGAGGCCCTGGTTCAACTCCCAAGTACTGCAAAAAAAAAATTTTTTTATGTTACTGGGTGGGGGTTGGACCCAAAGCCTTGGGCATATTTTGCAAGCACTCTACCACTGAGCTGTTCCTCCAGCCCTTTTATTATTATTTTTTATCTTGAGACAAGGTCTTGCTAAGTTACATAAGCTGGCTCTGGCCTTGAACTTGCAATCCTCCTGCCTCCACCTCCCAAGTCATTAGGATTACAGGTGTGTGCCACTGCACCTGGCTCCTTTCATTATTTAAGATATTTGTTTTTAAGATTTAATTATGGTATATAAACTAAGCCACCTAATGTTACTAATATAATGTGACTAATAATAATTACTAATACTTAATAATTAGTATTATTAATATGACATTATGTTGTTATATGAACTAACACATCTAATGTTACTAATAAAACATTTTGTAACAATAATTATAAAAAGTAAAACATTTTTAAGGTATTTAAAAAATTCTAATCAGCTTTGAAAGCTACAATAAAATCAAACCAAACTAACATAACAAAAAGTTCTTGTTGTTTTATAGAGATTCTAAAAATTGTAAAATCAACAATTTTTATGAAATCAACCATAAGATATAATAATAACAATAATAATAAATGGTTTTTTGTTTGATGACCCTACGAACCAACATCTGTCACATAATATTTGATGATACCAGTAAGACACATCTTCTCTCAACTAGCTTACACTCAACTCACTAAACCAAATAAGTTGAAACTTGTCACACAGTTACTAAGGTTCAACTTGCCATTTGCCACTTCCCATATTGAAGATCCCTACCTTCTTGTGGGTGGCACTCGGCAGCAGCATTCACCAGATTTTTGGATTACACCTCATATAACCAAAGGAAGTAAAATCAGAAGGTCAAAGAAATATCCGCACTTCCATGTTCATTGTGGTATTATTCACAATAGCCAAGATACGGAATCAACCTAACTGTCTATCTCTAGGTGAATGGATAAAGAAAATGTTGTATACACAACAGGATCCTAGTCAGCTTTTAAAAAGGAGATCTTGTCACCTGCAGCATTGATAAACCTGGAGGGCATTATGCTTAGTGAAATAAGCCAGGCACAGAAAGGAAAATACAGCATGATCTCACTCATATGTGGAATATTTAAATATTAGACTCATAAAAACAGAGAGCAGAATGGAAGGTAATGGGCATGCTAGTCAAAGGGTACAAAGTTTCAGTTAGAAAGGAGAAATAAGTTCTGGAGATCTATTGTTTAGCATGTCCACAGCTGTACCATGCTGGTATCTGATCTCCTCAGATCTCTGAAGCTAAGCAGGGTCACGACTGGTTAGTACTTGGATGGGAGATCACCTGGGGATACCAGGTGCTATAGGCTTAGAAGAAGGACCCAGCAGCACACTCTTAAAACAACCATCCATTGAGAACCCTATGAATAGCAGAGAAGCACTGACAATAGTGCCAGGCATGGCACAGTGTCAGGTAGTGTTTCATCAGTCACACATAGGGTCACTATGAGTCAGACCCAACTGGATGGCACCTAACAATAACAACATCGTATAGTGGGGTGACTAGTTAGCAATAATGTACATATTATACCCTTGAAAATTGCTATCATCACAAATGATAAGGATATGAGGTGATAGTAATTTAGCTTGTTTTAATCAATCCACAATGTATTATACATATCAAAACTTTATGTAATACACCATGTTGTTGTTAGGTGCTATCAAGTTGGGTCCAACTCATAGCGACCCTGTGTACAACAGAATGAAACACTCCCTGACACTGTGCCATGCCCTGCACTATGTCAGTGCTTCTCTGCTATTCATAGGGTTTTTAATGGCGATTGCTTTGGGATTGTTTCGGAAGTGGGCTGCCATGTCCTTCTCCTGTTTTTGCGGTGATAAGAATCAAACCCAGGGCCTCAGAGAGTGCAGAGCAGCACTCTACTAACTGAGCTAAAGCCCAGCCCATCATTCACCATAAATACATGTAATTTCTAATTTTTCATCTACATACATAATAAAATAACTTGGTAGGCAAACAGGCAGACAGATAACTTTAGTTTGAGCCTAAATCAGTGGTTCTCAAAATGTTATCCCCACACCAACAGCATAAGCATCACCTGGAATTAGTTAGAAATGCAAACTCTGACAGAGAAAAAGAAGTTCTGGGGTTGGGTGCCAGAACTAGATCTATCGAGGAGCCCTCCAGATGATTCTGCTGCAACTGAGATGTGAGATCCACTAATCCAAACACTCCCTTTGATTTCTAAATGAGCCCTTGCCTAGCACTGTTTTATGAGCAAGCTTTTTCCTTTCCCTGTCTTTTGTCCTGCAACTACGAAATAACACTTCAACATGAGCTTGAGAAAACAGAACAAAACAAAACAAAAAAACAGGTGGGACTATATTTGGCCTCAAACTATAGTTTGCCAACTCTTGGTTTTGAAAATTCCATGAGATGATTGATGTAAGGGCTTTGCATGACCCCTGCAACACTCAAAAATGATGGTACGGCCATGATTCCAGCATGAGATGACGAGTGCTTTCAAGCAGGTCAAAAAGCAATCCCAATCAAAATCAAACAAATTTAACATCATCACTAACTTCTGAAGTCTTGCTTGGGTAGATAAATGATTATAATTGACCTTTGAAATATTGATAGATTGAAAAATTATAAGCACTCCACCCCCAATACTTCTTTATAGATATGGTTGCCAGATACAATATTTTTTATTCTTTTCAATACTGAGGAAGTATTTATCCTACAAAAGTATTTGTTTAAATTGAAATTTAGCTGGGGCATCCTGGGATTTTGGTCTTATTGGTGGTGTCTATTTTGTTTCATTTTTCTCCTCTCAATCTGACAACCCTATCTATAGATCACTATGACTCTAGAATTTGGGAATCATTGGTTTTATGGCATAATGAGGATAACCCAACTCAAGCAACATTTTGTTCTCTCAGGGTGGAAAAGAATTGCATTCTTAAGGAATTATCCTTAAGGTTCAAAACTAATAACTCCCCTGGGTAGGAGCCACTGAAACACTCTGAGACAACCCAGTGCTCTGCTCTCACAGATGCCAAGAACAAGCTTAGGTCACCCAAGGAAAAAGTGCAATAATCTTGCATTTGTTCCTGCTGATTAAAGTCAAACAGCTTCCAGGAAAAATGTTAGGGGCCCCTCATGTCACTATGTTGAAGTAATATCTGAATAGTATTAATGATGGAAAAACTCAATTATATCCAACATGCCCAAAGTTTTACAGGCGGATTTGTCAGTAATCAAACTGTGTACTGAGAAAGCCTATTTTGTCAGTAAACAAAGCTTCTAAGTAGAGAAGAAACAGTCTATGCACATAAACAGAGAGGGCTAAATCAGGGATTCTTGGTAAATATTTGATATTGAACATGTGGGTGGAATAGGTGTCTTTGGGCTTCCTATATATTATAACAAGTGGGCTAGTAAAACCATTCTTAAGAGGAGTTACTTTTAAAAAGGGGGAGGGAATGTGGCCCGGTATGCCAAAAATCCATGTCCTTTCAAACTTTAAATACGGGAGATGACATGTGACGTCGGTCTTTATTTTTAAAAAGCACAGCATTTAGTGTAGAAGACCCGTGTTTGCATTTCAGCTCTATTACTTCCAAACTGTGCAAATCTGAACAATTCTCTTCGTCTCTTTGAACCTCCATTTCCCGTCTCTAAAACAGAGATGATAATAAGTCTTATTGCACACACTTTGGTCAGTGTCAAAAGAGATCATAAATATGAAAATGCTTTGTAAATTGTAAACCACAAACCACTGTCACATAATATTCCTATGAACAAGAGCAGACTCCTTGGCAACAAATGATTAAAATAATGTGGTGTTGAATGTTACCCCATGAAACCATGGTCAAGGTATTATGATCCCGGGAAATGTATATTAGTCATCTCAGGCTGCCACAACCAAGAACCACAGGCAGTGATCTATCAACAGAAATTTATTGGCACACATTCTGAAGGTTAGAAGTCTAAGATCAAGGTTGGCTTCTTCTGAGGCCTCCCTCCTTGGCTTGTAGATGGCCATCTTTTCCCTGTGTCTCTTTGTCCACATTTCCTCTTCTTAGAAGGGTACCAGTCATATTGGGTTAGGACTCATCCTAGTGACCTGCTTTGATTGCCTCTGTGAAGACCTTATCTCCAAACAAGGCTTTATGCCAAGGTCGCAGTGGCTAAGCCAGCAACATATGACTTTAGGTTGGGGATGCAATTCAACCCATAATAATGTCTTTCATTTATTCTGTTGAAAAGTGATTAAACATGAACATTCAGTGTCACCCAATCAAGACTCAGATGAAAACACTCTACAATGGAGATGTTCCTGGTTTTTGAGTGCGTAAGGTGATCAATTATTTACTTCAGAATAAGTAGCCAAGTCCCAGTCCATGGCATCATACCTTTTCCAAACACCAAAACACTAGGCAGTATCCCTCTTTTCAGAGAATTATCTTTATTCTCTTATGAATGTCATCATTTTCCTTTATATCTAGCTTAGGGACAATAATTTATATCATGTTTATATATAGACTCTGAAATTTTTTGATTTCAAATTCAATTATTTGATCAAATAATGCATTTATCCATTATCAATCAATTCTTTAACAAGCATATAGATCATTCACACATTCACACCTTCATTAAATTTATATGATTAAAAATGTATATATACAACTAAAAATTTATATATAATTTATAATGTAACAAAATAAAAAGAAAAATTTTAAGGTAAAATCAGACCACTTTTGAAAATCATGCTTCCTTGGCAACTCAATATCCTTTTTTCAGTCATAAACTATTTTGCATTTTAGAAAACTTAACTGTCTCATACAGAATGGATGCATCGATGTATGTCTCAGGGAGCTAGTTATCATAGCACTATTTATAACACCCCAAAAGTAGAAATAGTCTTATGTCCAGCAACAGGAATTGGCTAAAGAAATGATTAGGTGCCTTGTGCCATAGCACACACCTGTAATCCCAGCAACTCAGGAGGTTGGGGCTAAAGGATCATGCATTTGAAGCCAGAGGCAGCTGGTATAACTTAGTAAGACCCTTTCTCAAAATAAAAAGTAAAAAATGATGTGATGGTGCAGCCCAATGGTAGAGTACTTTCAAAACACATGCAAGGCTCTAGGTTTAATGGCCAAGTACTGACAAAAAAAAAGAAAAGAAAAGAAAAAGAGAAAGAAGGAAAGAAAAAGAAAAAGAAAGGAAGGAAAGAAGGAAGGATAGAAAAAGGAAGGAAGAAAGGAAGAAAGGCAGGCAGGAAGGAAGGAAGGAGGGAAAAAGAAAGTCATATTTGTGAAAAATGTATAATGATATGGGGCCAAACTCTTAGTATGCTGTTAAGTGAGAAACAGGTTGCAGGAAAATAGATATGATTCCAATTTTAAGAATACATGTATGTAAGCCAGGCATATGTAAGCCAGGCACATGTAAGCCAGGTGTGGCTCACACCTGTAATCACAGTGACTCAGAGACAGGCAGGAGGATTGCAAGGTCAAGGCCAGAGGCAGCCTGTGGAACTTAGTGAGATCCTGCCTCAAAATAAGAAGTAAAAAAATGAACTGGAGTTGCAGTTCAGCAATACAGCACTTGCAAAGCATGTAAGCACAAATCCCTAGGTTCAATCCCACAGTACCATAAAAAAAATACATGTATGTAAAAGAATATAGAAGAGTTATTCACCCATGTGTTAGTAGCTTATTTCCAGGTACCAAAATTGTAAATAATTTTCTTTGTTTCCTCTTTGTGCTTTTGTTTGTTTTTCCTACAAAATGCATGTATCTCTTATATAATGAAATATGATTATTTTTAATAAATAAAAATTTCAGTCTGAAAAGTTTTTGCCTTAGACAAAGTACCATTCATTCCACTAGGCTATTATGAAACTTTTCACAGCTCCCAGTACCAGACTTCTAGGAGATGACAACTTAGGATAAAGGTCCAAATAAATATAAAAATAATTATGTGCTCATCAATATAATGCAACATATTATCTTATAAAAGGACTTAATTTTTAAAAAGAACAGAAAAAAGGCCTGATAAAAGAGGCGATGATTGATTTAGGTTGGGACTTGATGAAATGATATATTTTCAGTGAGGTATATAGAATGTGAGGAGGAAGAAGGGTGTTGCTGATGTAGGAAATGGCATAAGTAAGCAAATTTGCAGTAAAATGCTAGGTCTACTCTGAGAGTAACAAACAGTTTAATAGTAGTAATTCCTGAGATTTCTAAAAAGATGCCAGGGGACCAGGCAGGAAAATTAAATCAGGGAGATAGAGGATCAGAAAATTTATTATTCAAGCTAAGACCCTTTTGACCATGAAGGAGGATGCTCTTCATAACTACTAGGAGACAGCAGGCATACCCTGGGACTGCACCAGGGAACTAGGACACACTGCCACCCAACACAGGCTGGCTTGCTATGGGCCTTAAATACCAAGCTCAGTTATTTGAACTTCATACACAGAATCTTGGAGACTTGGGAATGAAAGGAAATGTCAATGCACCCCATTCTCGCCAAGTCCTATCCCTGCTGCTCCAACTTTTCCAAGAATAGTTATCAAACTTGGGCTTCAATTTCCCTGTGACAAGAACTCATTCCCTTGGTACAGCTATTAGAAAATTCTTCATTGTGCGGAGTTGAAATTTAGCTCCCTGTATCTCCTACCCATTTGGCCCAGTCCTGCAATGTCAGAGACCAGCACCATGATAATCTCACTCCCACATTAGAAGGAAAGATATAAAGACAGATATTGTCACCTTCTAAATCTTCTTTTTGCAAAGTTAATGTTCTTCATTCTCTTTAGGCATTCTTGCATTTTGTTTCCATTCATTTTGGATCTCCTAATTAATGTTTTAACTCATCACCTCTTAATAGCTCCCGTGCTGCCATCTTGGTTGGTGCCACCATCTTTTCTTGCTTATATTACCACAGTACCTCCTATGTGGTCTCTTCTCTCTCATCAGCCATCCTTCCCACTCACTGTCCATACTATAGTCAGATTGATCTTTCCAAATCATAAAACTGATTGTGACACTACCTTGTATACAACCTCTATTGGCTCCCCATTCTCCTAAGGATTAATTGTAGCATGATAACATGAAGTTGTAGCCCCTACTACCACTCAAGTCTCATCTCTCTCATTCTTGCCCCCTGAATTCCCTCTTTCAGTTTCTTGAACAGCCCTCAGCCTATTGAAGGTACTGTCGCCTGTGCTTAGAACCCTCTTCCCTCTACCACTTTCACCTTACTGTCCTACTCAGCTTCTTAGTTTCAATGAATACAACCATTCCTTCTGTCTCCATTAAGTCCGGGTTAAAAACCCTTTCTTAAGTGATTCCACAGAGACTTTAGCTTACCCTACCAAAGGAAGCATAACCTTAGATTAAAGTGACCTAGTTCCTAGTCCAGCACCCTTTACACTGTAAATCTCATGACATCAGGTCTAATTTTTCAGTACTGTTGTCTTCAACATCTGTCACAATGGCTGGCACATAGTAGTTCAAAAATAAATAACTGTCCGGATGCCATGGTGCATGCCTGTAATTCCAGCAACACAGGAGACTGAGGCAGGTCGATCACAAGCTCAAGGGTAAAGACAACCTGCACACTTAGTGAAGCCATGTCTCAAAAAAAAAAAAAAATAAGAAAAAGGACTGGGGTGCAGCTAAGTGGTATAGCACTTACCTAATGTGTGTGAGGGCCTGGGGTCAAGCCCCAGTACTGCAAAAATAAATAAATAAATATATATATATATAGATGACTCTCATCTATGTTGTACACTCTAGACCTCTTTTTAAAAAGTAAAACCTAACTTCATTGTAGAATATATATATACATATATATATATATATATATATATATGTATGTATATATATATTTCCCTCCCCCCAGTACTGGGGCTTGAACTTATGGCCTCTCACTTGCATGCTTTGCAAGTGCTGGACCCACTGAGTTGCATACCTAGCCCACTTTTCTTCTCTTTCTTTCTTTCTTTCTTTCTTTCTTTTTTTTTTTTTTTTTTTAAGACTGGGTCTCACTTACACAGTCTGCCACAGGTCTCGAACCTGTGATCCTCCTGCCTCTGCCTCCCAAGTTGTTGGGATGACAGGTGTGCACCACTGCACCCGGCTTGAAATATTTCACTGTAGGTTTTAATTGTCAGTTTAAAAGCCAAAACTTTATGTGACAACACTACTTCTCTCATTGACTTTTTATCTTGTTTCTTCCTTATTCAGTCTCCTTCTCCCTCTTCTCTACAGTCGCTTTTCCCTCTCCTTCCCACCTTCTCTCTTTCACACAGACACACCGACCGAATAATTTGCAATTCACTTTTAAGACCCACTGTTGTTGTTGACAGGTGCCTTCAAGTTGAGTCAAACTCATAGCGACCCTCATAGGGGTTTCAATGGCTGATTGTTTCAGGATTGCTTTCAGGAATGGACTGCTACATCCTTCACCCATTTTGCCAATGCTGAGGATGGAACCCAGGTCCTCTGAAAGTACAAAGCAGCATGCTACCAACTGAGCTAAATCCTAGCCCTTTAAGAACCATGCATAAGACATTTTACATGTGTCTCTGAACACATACACACATGTGCACACACACACACACACACAGATTAAATAAATAAATGGTAGCCTACAACTTGTTGATAACTTTGTGTGTGTGTGTGTGTGTGTGTGTGTGTTACTGGGGGTTGAACCCAGGGCCTCGCACTTGCATGCTCTGAGAGTGCTGGCCACTAAGTTGCACCCTCAGGCCTTTTTTTTTTTTTTTTTTTTTTTTTTTTTTTTTTTACTTTTTAAGACAGGGTCTCGCTAAGTTACGCAGACTGCCTCTGGTCTAGAACTTGCAATCCTCCTGCCTCTGCCTCCCAAGCGTGCCTAAAAGAACCCCCTAAAAGTTTACAGAAAGTGTTATATTTTGTGTTTTGTACATTTTTTCTGAGAATAGTGTGCATCCAAATCTCAAACGGACCATGGTCCCCAACAATGTAAGAACAACTTGAAGTTCCAATAATTCCCCGTAGAATGTAGTCATTATAGGCCTGTGCCACCGCGCCCAGCAACTTGTTGATAGCTTCTGAACTCCTAACTCTTATGCCTTTTCTCTAAGGCAGCATGATCCTTCTGTTATGCTTTCATTAATATCAATGATAAATAAGCAAGAATGAAGACAGAGCCCAGTAGCACACCACTAAAGTCATCCATATGTTAATGCATCTGTTAATTAGCTCTCCTTCAAAAAATGCAGTCAACTAATCATTCATCCAGCCCACCCTTCTGACCCAAAAGAACATCATGAGGTTTGGGCCTTCCTTTAATCAAGGTTTTGAATTAATGCTTATTGAGTCTACCATGTTCCAGGTGCTTCAGATATTTGATTTTAGCTAAAATGTCCAACACTCATTGTCCATTCTTTTTATACATAATAAAATAATCACTCACCAGAAATTCACACAAGTAGTGATTGCCAGAGTAGGGACATGAGTCCAGGTCCTATGACCCCACATTCATGATCATTAGCACACATTACATTGGGATCCTCTCAAAACAGAAAACATGTAGAATTTGACTTATGCT
Organism: Pedetes capensis; assembly: GCA_007922755.1. Classification (NCBI taxonomy): domain Eukaryota; kingdom Metazoa; phylum Chordata; class Mammalia; order Rodentia; family Pedetidae; genus Pedetes; species Pedetes capensis. Next base: position 136,143 of record VMDO01002086.1, read on the forward strand.
GGCTATGAATCACAATCTACTCCCTTCTCCCAAATATCTATTGAACTAATTAGCCCTTTGATGGGAGAGTCTGAAGTGGAGGTCCATAACAACTCAGGAGGACTGAAGGGGAGACTTGGATGAACCCCCTAAAAGTTTACAGAAAGTGTCATGTGTTGTTTTGTATACTTTTCTGAGAAGTGTGCATCCAAATCTCAAAGGGACCATGGTCCCCAACAGTGTAAGAACAACTTGAAGTTCCAATAATTCCCCATAGAATGTAGTCATTATTCACCACTCTGTCTAGAGTTTCAGAGCACACATAGTTCTCTCTTTAGAAAATCAGAACTACATTTTTTTCATTTCTAGCCTCCCAAAGGCTCCTTCACTCTCCAGAGGGCCCTAGTGATTTCTCCCACTGGTCCATTCTTGGTCATCTTAACCAAAAACTTGTAGAAGCCTGACTAAAAGGTCTTTGTCTCATGCCAGGTTCCAGCCTGAAAAGGATTCCTTTGCCTTCACAAAGTCAACACAGGCAAAATCGCAAAAAGTCTTTCAGGCAAAGCTTCCTGGCTTTGGGCAAGATTAGGACAGATGCTGGCAGCAGTAAGAGAGTTAGGCAGCCCATCTGAGCTATTAGACTATAGGGAAAGCTAGTAGGGCGAGAGCGTTGGGGCATTGTCTCAAATACCCAGAAAGCCTACACCTTTCCTGTTTTAAAGAAGTGGAAGACTGTGCCTTTTCCTGATGGTCACTATTGGTCTTTATCTTTACCATATAGCACCTTAGAAAATGTCCAGATATGCCTTTGTATTTCTGTCATCTAATTCAATGCCTGAGCATAACACTCATTCACAAGAATTGCGTAAGAATTTAGTAAGCATCTCCCTGCTTCTCTGCTATTTTGCTAAGATCAAGTATAGAATTTGTGAAGCATCCCAGTTGAGTCCTGGCATTAAGCTCTAAAGATATTAAAAGACAAACAGATACTAAGGCAAAAAGAGTTGATGCCTGGAGGAATTTACAGTCCGGTGGGGCAGAGACAAACAGATAGTTGCAATAAAGAGTCATAAGTAGTCGGATAGCTGGAGTAAAGGAGCTCTAGCAGAATATGGGAGGGTTGCTTAACCCATTCGGAAAGATGGAGAGCAGATGGTCTGGGTAGCTTCCAAGAGAAAGTAGCTTTCAGCTGAGGACTTTAAGAAAAAAAAAAAGGAGGTTAGACACTGACCTAGGAGAAGTATGAGGAGCAAAATTCATGTTTAGTAAATAGTTCAATATGCACAAGTTTATAAAGACGTGCATAAAATGTGTGTAAACTATGCAAAAACGATACATAAAATGTGAACAGGAAATGAGTGGTAAGATATGAGATTGAAGAGGAAGACAAAATTCAACTTGTAGAGAACCTGTATACACAAACGTTGTTGTTGTTAGGTGCCATACTCAGAGTGCCCCTTGTAGGGTTTTCAATGGCTGACTGTTTCGGGATTGCCTCCAGAGTGGACTGCAACCTCTTTCTCCCATTTTTGCAGTGCTGAGAATGGAACCCAGGACCTCAGAGACTGCAGAGTGGTGCTCTACCAACTGAGCTAAATCCCAGCCCCCAATGTTAGTGTTTAAAAAATAGGAATCCACTGAAGACATTTCCAAAATAGTCTGCATGATCATTTTGCAATTTAGAAAACCCATTTGACATGGCATGAAGACAAATTGAGGACACAGGTCTGGTAGGCCTGGCCCCAACTGAGGCTAATGGGAAGTTGTGACCAGAATGGTCAGAACTCAAATAGCAGCAGGAGAGATGAAGACATCTGTGTGTGTGTGAACTCTATTCAGCAGATAAAGTAGTCAGAACTTGAAAGAAAGCGAGGAACTCTTGTAAGATGGTTCTGCTATGTCTGGTGTGGCAAACCAGGGATGCCGTTTGAGTAGTGGAAAAGAAAAAGGATGAGCAGGCTTGGGAGAAGAACAGAAAAGACAAATCAGTTTTGAACATGTTGATTTTAAGGTGCTCCATGGGTAACCAGTCTACAGTCATACCACCCTGGTGTCCAATCCCATCTGATCTCAAAAGCTAAGGTGGGTTGGCCTGGTTAGTCCTTAGATGGCAGACCGCCTGGGAATACCAAGTGTTGTATGCTTGGGAGAAGGACATGACAGCCCACTCCCAAGAAACAATTAGCCATTGAAAACCCTATGAATAGCAGAGAAGCACTGATGATAGTGTTTTGTCTGTTGTACATAGGGTCACTATGAGTCAGACCCAACTTGATGGAACCTAACAATAACAACAACATAAGGCAACCAAGTGAAGAGGTTCTATATAAAAGGCTGGTATTTTAGGAAAAAGATCAGCACAAGATAGAGATTTGGAGAGGATGAGATAATTTTGAGAGAGTGCAGGTTGACAAGGGAAGAGAGTCAAGGAGGGACCAGCAGGGCATAGTAAGGCATTAAGTCCTAACTCCAAAGGACAGAAGAGAACAAGGCAAGTGGTGGGTCACAGAATCCAGGACAGAATCGAAAAAATAGAGAAGGGATGACCAACTGTTCAAACTGACACAGAGATACTGGGGAGAGGCGCTTTAAAATGGTTTCTAGTTTAGCTACAGAGTCTTTTGGTGGCCCTGACGGAGGTTGATGTTCAGAGTTCTGGGCAGAAGCCTGTTGACTAGCTGTGAAGAGGCCAATGAGAAGAGATGATGCTAGGAGAGCGAATGTCACCGACTCTTCCAAGAAGGCTAAGGGGAAAGAGAAGAAAACCAGGTGCCAGCTGAAAGTGGCCAGTGGAGAGGAAGACCACAAGTTCAATAAATACCTAACGAAAAAAGTGTGGAAAACCTCCACGGGCTGTAGAACTGGGTATGTGATAAATACATAAGCAAATACCAGAAATGGGTTCCTTCTCCGTCTTGCTGAACAGAACACTAGAAAGGCTTTTGTTTTCTTTCCCTTTATCAGTGAGACAGGGATCTGCCTTGATCCTGCTGAAATGAAACCAGCGCGTGGAAGCCCAGCAATCCCCGAAAGCCTTTGACCCCCTGCGGCACACCTGGAAACCGGCTGGGCCACTGCCTGTGCTGACACTCCCCACCTACTCTGTTTACCCTTGGAGATTTCCAAGTCTAGATCAAAAGCACCCACAATCAGTGGAGAACCCAGGTGCCCTCTATTCTTACCCAAAATTAGCCAGATCCACCTAGGAGGCTTGTTCAAATAGTAAAGTACAAAGGGCCGAGACTGGCTGCGCCCGATCTGTGCACGTCAATCAACGTCTATCTTTTGTGGATCCTGCCAGGGAATCAGCTGCGGAGAGGGGGCTCCCCAAATCGTGATCCTGTTTCCTTGGGACAAGTGTAGGAGCCTAGAGAAAGGTACTGAAAAGATGGCTTTAAAAATCCCCATCCTGCTTACCAAGCCCCAGTGCAACAGGTAATAAACAAGAAGCCTGGGGGTCCCGCTGCCGGGTCAGGCGGAGCTCAGCGTCCCCGGCGCCTGGTTACTTGCCACAGGCTCGAGCGGGTGGTGAATGGAGCCTCGCCCACGGCCGCTCTCTGCAAGTTCTACCGCTCATTTTGCAGAAACGAGACGCACGTTTGCAAACCCAAACATTCTCTGGCAGAGACGACGCAGAACGGGTTAAGCTCCGCGTTTGCGCGCTTGGAAATTGCTCCAGCTGAGAGCACGGGAACGCAGCCCAACCGGGTCATTTTCCGGCCCCTTACAAAGTTTCCCTGCTCGCCAGAACAGCAGCTCTGGCCGGGGAGCTGAGCGATGGAGGATGGGCAGAGCGGGGCGCCTACCGTACCCGATCGGCGTGGCGGCGGGTCATGCTGCGGCTTCTCGGTGCTTGCTGCGGCCGGCCGGGGCGCTGCGGACTCGGACTCAGCTGCGGGCAGGGGACCTGGGAGCTGTACCCCGGACGGCTGCTCCCAACTGCTCTTGTTTGCGCTGGGCCGTTTGCTTTTGGGATTTCTCCAATGCAGATGTAGTCAGGGGGCCGCTACCCCCGGGGGACAGTGATTCCATTGGAAGCTGGCCTTTGACAAGACACACACATGACCTTTGACTAAAATGGCTTTGGGGAAGGAAAGTGTCCGGAGGCTGGAGACCAGGCGTGCGGCACAGCCATTCGCATTCCCACCCCCAACAGCGCCTAGTTAATTTTTCATCTCTCAAGGAGAGTCTTTGTGAAGTTTGGTTGGCCATTTCGCCTTCATTCTGTAGGAGTCATTCTCTGTTTCCAGAAGGATTTTTCTGCCTGCTGCGCTCTTGAGGCATTCCCCCAACTAGCATTTCCAGGTTAAGCAGAGGCAGGGCACACGGTATCAGTTCCTCCAACACTCTCAAGAATATTACCACTGGTTTTTGTTGTTGTTGTTGATGTTTTTGTTTGTTTTTTCTAGAACATGCCACACTTTACAAAGGGCTTTTCAAAACCATTCTGGCATTTGGCCTCCCAAACAATTCCGGAGGGGGGCGGGCTGCTCTATGACTGCTATTTTACACATTAAGAAATTATTGTTGTTAGGTGCCGTCGAGTCGGTATCCGACTCATAGCGACCCTCATAGGGATTTCAATGGCTGACTCTTTCAGGATTGCCTTGGGAGTGGATTGCCAGGTCCTTCTCCCATTTTTGAGGTGCGGTGCTGGGAATTAAACTTGGGACCTCAGAGACTGCAGCGCAGCGCTCTACCAACTGAGCTAAATCCCAGCCCACATTAAGAAATAGAAGCTGGAAAATATATATGCCCAGTCATACAACCAATAATGTGGACGGGTCCTCATAATCCAGTCTCTGTTGGGTCACTTTGCCTAACTGAATGATAACTAATCTAAAGCAACAGTATATTTGTTTTAATCTTTAATTATATAGTTACTCCAGGTTCCTTAGTTGTTATTGTTTGTTTTCTTTTTTGGGGGGGTGGGGGCTGGGGATGGAACACAGGACCTTTGTGCGTGCTAGGTGGGTGCTCTACCACTGAGCTACATCCCCAACCCTTAATTTTTTAATTATAAAAGTGTTAGAAATTGTTTTACTATAATAGCTGTCTCAGTCATTGATATCTACAGATATCTTGAGTTTATTGAGATTTCTTAAATTGTCTACATTTTTCTCTTGGCCAGCCCTGAAAGGAAGCTGGTGGAACCAGGTATGGCACTTAGAGGTACAAGCCAGGGGCTTGTGAGGCAAGTGCCAAAGTCTGTCACTAACCACTATCAAAACATTTCTCTCCTTTTTGTAGGTCCTTCCAGATGCTGAAACACCAAGCCAAAGAGGAAGAGGCTGTGGAATTGGGAAAGGAGCCCTGCAAAAGCAGTCGGCAGCATTGCAGAATTGAGTGTGTTAAGGAGAGCTATGATGGAGGGCTGTGAAGAAGTAATGCCCAATTGGTCTCATTTTCTTTCAGCTTGAAGAAGGAAGGGCTGGATGCAGTGGTGGACGCCTGTAATCCCAGCAATTTGGGAGGCAGAGACAGGAGAATCACAAGCACGAGGCCAGAGGAAGGCTGTGTAACTTAGAGAGAACTTGCCTCAAGATAAAGGTGCAGCTCAGTGGCAGGGCACTTGCAAAGTATGCACAAGGCCCTAGGTTCAACCCTCCGGTACTGTGAAAACAGGCAGACAAACAAATAACAACAAAAAAAAAAAAAAAAAAGGAAAGAGGAGGAGGATTAGGAGGAGGAAGAGAGGTGATACTCACTCTCAGATTTGAGGGACTCAGAGGAGTCAGCCAAGAGGACAAGCGGGGGACGGATATCACTGGCCCAGAGGACAACATGTACAAAGCCCTTGCGGTGCCTTCAGAGACCTGAAAACACCTGAGGCCAGCAGGAGCAGAGGGTGTGGGAGGCTGCGTCCAAAGGGGACTCGTGTGGATTTGGACTCTGACCCGCCTCATTCGTCACTGTAGGAAATTTGGACTTCATCCATGCAGTGCTCAACGGGTTAAGAAAACTGGCTCTGTGTATCAGCTCCCAAGACAAGGATGCAGGGGTCACAAGTTGCTCTACAGCAAGGAAAACATACATATCAGCAGAGCTTGGTGGTTATGGGCATCCGCTTCATCACACAGATGCAGTTTCTTCTTCTTCCTAGCTACAAAAAGGTGAGCAACATAGTTCACCTCAGGAAGCCTGTTTTCTCATCAGTAAAGTGAGGATTGTGGTATATGCTTTGTGGATTAAGCAAAATTATGTAAGGAAAACCCTGCACCTTTCTACAGGAATAGCGTCATACTCAATGAAAGGTGGTGTCTGTTCCTTTTTTTTTTTCCCCATGGTATTTGGGGTTGAGCCCAGGGCCTCACGTTTGCATGCTTTGCAAGTGCTGGACCACTGAGCTGCACCCCCAGCCCATTTTACTAGTTTTTGAGACAGGGTCTCGCTAAATTATGCAGACTGCCTCTGGTCTCGAACTTGCAATCCTCCTGCCTCCGCCTTCCTAGCCACTGGGATTATAGGCATGTGCCACCATGCCTCGCCACGTCTGTACATTTTAAAGCATTGTGCTATATGCTGTGCCTCCCACAATGTCTCTAAGAACTCCCTTTTCTTTCAGTTCTTCCACTCCATTCTTCCCAGCAGACTTCTGACTTTGAACTCCTTGGAGGCTTATCCCTGTTCCTTCCCCTCTGATCTTTGCATGTCTTCTTGGCTTGACTTCCTTTATGTGGCAGTCTAGACTTCAATACCATTTTCAGTCTTTCTCTCCTTCCATCTCAGTTGGTTCATTTCCTTGCCCTACCACTACCTTATCCATCTGTGAGAACCTGCCCAGGATGCTATCTGATGGAGCAGGACATCAGCACACAGCCACATCCACTGGCACCTCCATGGCTGTGTGGTCTGCAGCTTTGGCTGGGTGCTAAGCGCCACTACGATCCTCAAAAGCCCCAGCGGCTCCCACCAGTCTCACTTTTAGCAAACAGACTCATCTCCCACAACAAAAAACACGGTAGCGATCAGGAAGGGACTCCATTTCCTGTCCCTGCACCAGAAAACTTCACTGTCTTCTCAGCTCCTTCTCTTTCACCTCAGAGGTGCTTCTCCTTCCGGGTGCTGAGGATTCCCCTCTTCCTGTTTCCTTTGGAACATCTTTCATCAACCCCTTCCCTTCACTCTCTTGTCCATTGATTTCACTCATTCATTTATCCAGTAGTCATTTACAAAACAACTAGTTTATGCCACTCAGCATCCTTGATTCTGGACATACAGGGTAAATAAAATACCACAGCCCATAAACGCCTTCAAGTTCCTCTCATACAATGAACTTCATTTCTCCTAACATGGTCAGAATATGTGCCTATTCTCTGCAACATCAAAAATACACCCCACATGTGCCCACAGCCAAGAACATTCTTCCTATGGGTCTTTCAAGGCCAGTTCTTATTCAAACTTTAGGTTCTGACTTAATGTCACCTCCTCAAAGAGACTTTCCCTGTCCAGCCAACCTAGGGAGCTTCAAGATTGTTTGTTAACCTTCACTGTTTCCTTCATATTGTTTATCCCAAGCCATAGAGACTCTTTGGTGTCTTCCTTGCTAACTTTCTGTTGTTTCCCCTACTCTGAACCTTCTTGGGGGTGGGGACTCCTGTTTTCTATTCAGTGCCATGTGTCCAGCACCCACGGTGTACAATTTGTCAATTGTGTGCTCTCATGTGCCAGGACCATCTTTGCCTTTTTTCCCCATCATCACAATCATAAAGACTACTGATTTTTCTTATGGTGACATACAATTAGAAGACCTGCAGCCATAGCACTGTGGCATCCGATCCCATCAGATCTTGGAAGCTAAGCAGGGAAGGGCCTGGTTTGTCCTTGGATGGGAGACCTCCTGGGAACACTAGGTGCTATAGGCTTGGGAGATAGACCCTGGAACCCACTCCCAAAAATCAATCTGCTATTGAAAACCCTATGAAGAGCAGAGAAGCACTGACAATAGTGTTTCTTCTGTTGTATGAAGGGTCACTATGAGTCAGACACTATTCAACAGCACCTAACAACAACAACAACATAATGAGAATTGGGGCTGGGGTTTAGCTCAGTTGGTAGAGTGCTGCTCCACACTCTCTGAGGACCTGGGTTCAGTCCCCAGCACCACAAAAATGGGAGAAGGACGTGGCAATCCACTCTCAAAACAATCAGGAAACAATCAGCCATGGAAAGCTCTATGAGGATCACTATGAGTCCAACACAACTCAAGAGCACCTAACAACAACAATGAGAATCTTCCTACGAGCTCGAAAAAATCCTGATGCCCAAAGCACGCTGAGACCAGTTATTTCTGGTATAGGACCCAGGTGATTTCAAAATCCAAGCCTGAGGGCAACTGACTCAGCCTCTGTGTGACACACAGGTACTGCTCAGTGGAGGAATGAATGATTCAGCGGATGGAGCCCATAGCCCCTGCTTATCTTTCACTCTTCTCCTTGGTCCGTGCACACATGACCTGCCATCTAAGCACTCAAACCCTCAAACAAGGCCTGCCTTCTCCTTTCTCCAAGCTTTCCTGTTGTCTTCACCAAAAACATCGATACATACCCATCATGGCTCCCTAAGGAGTTTCCCTGCGAGACTCTCTGGTAAAATCTGAGTTTGGGCTCAACGCAGCCTCCTCTGCCAGGCTCTGGCCTCTTGTCCGCTTTCATGCAACATATCCTGAGAGCCATCCTGGCTGCTTTCCACCTCTGTGTTCTGATTGCTCTCGACCCACAGCTTTCTTCTTGCTGTTTCCAATGTGTAGCCGACTGCCTAGCCAGATATCGCACTCCATGGATTCCATGGAACTAACTAATAAATTAATGGAGCCATGCATTGAATTAACTTTTTTTGTGGTATTGAGGGGCGGAACCCAGGGTTTTGCACATACTTAGCAAGCACTCCATCACTGAGCTGCACTCTTAGCCCCTTTTTAAATTTTTGTCATGAGACAAGGTCTCACTAAGTTACATAGGCTGCCTCCCATCTCAAACTTGTGATCCTCCTGCCTCTGCTTCCCATGTCACTGGGAATATAGGAATGTGCCACTATGCCCAGCTTGAATTAATTTTTAAAGAGATGTTCTGTTTTCATTTTTGAATATTTTGTTTGCTCTAACATCTTTATATATTTGAGACATAGTCACATAATATATAATTCATGAACTTAAATTGTACAACTCTATGATTTTAGGATATTCCAAGAAATATATAACCATTGCCACAATCAATTTTAGACCATTTCATTACTCCAAAAAGAAACCCACTAACAGCCCTCCCTCATGTCCTCCTAACCTCCTAGCCCTAAATAATCACTAATAGAGACAGCATTCTGTCCATAGCTTTGCTTATTCTGGTCATTTCCTGTAAATGGAATTATCCAATACCTAGTTTTTCATGACCAGCATTATTTACTGTTGCTACTTGTGAAGACCCATTTGACCATAAGCATCCATTTCATATGTACTCTGGTAGAGATCTTGGAAGACAAATGAAGATAGTATTTCTTGGACAAAGTACACAGCAGCCTGGTAAGTTATCCAAATTGCCAAGCTCCAAGGAAAGAACAAGGATAAGGGCAAAGGAGAAGAAAGAAGCTGCAGCTATCACCGCAGAAGAGGAAAAAGAGAATGGATTCCAGCATGGTTCAGCCCTGCCTCACCAGGCCTGTCCCAGCTGGGCCATTTGCATAGCACTTTCGGTGCCATCGGGATCCAACGTTGTGGACAAACTTTCTAGGTCAGACTAGCTTTGCCATATCTTAGCTATAATTCCTTATGTCCTATTTTATCATCTCTAAAAGGGAAATCAAAATGATTTCTACCTTTTAGGCACCACATCTTGGAACTGTGAATATTAAATGAGGGGATGTACATACAAGTGCATAGCACAGCACCTAGACATGCTTGATATGTGTTTATGTTTCTTCTCATTTGCCCACAGCTATTTATATTGTGTCCTTCTTTTATGTTATTGTTATTATTTGACCACAGCTCTTTATATATTGTCCTTCTAAGTAAAGTGTAGCATGAAATAGGGATTTGGGTGCTTTAAAAAAAAATAACATGGCAAAGCACTGTTTTAGGAAAGCTTCACATATCATGCAGATCTCCACTGCCAGGAGATCAGTGAGACTCTTCTTGGCTAATAACAATTGCTCTTCAGTTTCAGTTAAATCTTATAAATAGTTAGCTGATTTAGCTGAAACAGAAAAATACCATAATTGTTAACAAAACGTGAGGAGAGAGGTGCAGTAGCTCCATTCCTAGTATGAAAAGTTGATGAAGAGCACCCAGTTCTCCTTACCATGTATTCATCAGTCCCAATAGGAGGCAGAGTTCGTTGGCCTCATAAACTTTGGGTCTTGTCTGCTCGCCTACACTCCTCTCTCACAATGTCTTTATTTTCTTCCCACTCTTCTGTTGTACCAGACTTGCATACAGCATCCTTTACCAAGCCCTTTGGGTGTGTGTCTTTAATACATCTGTGGCTAACCCTCAGCAGACAATCCAATGCTTAGATATAACCAGCTCCCTGCATCAGACACTCTGGCAAGTAGCCAGAGAATACTGATTTTGCCACCAACTGAATAGGCAAATATCTTGCAAAATCCAGGCAGCTGTTCTTGTATGTAAGCATCAAGTGTCCATTTCAAGTTAGGCAAGGTAATTAGTGCACTTTCTTGTGGCTTCCACTGCTTTGAGTGGACTTTCCTGCACATCTGTTCAGATTTAGCTCCAGTGTCCCTCTTGCCTTCCTCTCCTCTGTGATTCCCCAGCTTGGAGCTCTAAGTACAGTGTCCTGTTGCCACCAGCAGAGTGTCCATCTCCACTACCATGCTGTGAACCATAGCAAAATAAGGACTTTTTTTTTTTTTTTTTTTCAGTACTGGGGGTTGAACCCAGGGCTTCTCGCTTGCATGCTCTGCAAGTGCTGGACCACTGAGCTGCACCCTTAGCCCATTTTCTTTTTTTACTGTTTGAGACAGGGTCTCACTAAGTTACGCAGACTGCTTCTGGTCTCAAACTTGCAATCCTCCTGCCTCCGCCTCCCCAGCCACTGGGATAACAGGGATGTGCCACCATGCCCCGCTATAGGGACCTTTTTCATTTAGCTTTATGTCTCCCATTCTAGCCCTGCATTTAGGACAAAAATTCTCACTCTTGTGTCTGACAATTACCTACCACCTAGCGTATGCTGGCACTTCAAAGTACAAAAGTTTCACAGAAATGTGAAATTTTAACTCTGGAAGGAATTTTGCAAGGAGGAAACGAGGCCCAGAAAAGGGAGTACCTTAGCAAGTGTACCCGTGCCTGCGTAGTAGAGAAAACTCTGGTAATCGACCTTGTTCTTTTATAGCAGAGATTTTTCCTTTGGTTAAAATTGTAGATAGATTTAAACTTGGCTAGCAAACTGAGCACGTCTGAGGGATTATTTTGTTCATTAATGGTTTTTCAGCTCCAGAACCAGCCCTCAAATCGCCCGAGCTGGTGGTTGAAGATATTTGCACAGACCCATCCAAATTTGCAATGTGGCTAATTCCACTATTGTCTTCCTCTCGGGGCTTCGCTCACCCCCGCCCTGCTGGGTCACTTCTCACCCACGCCAGGGCAATAAAGGACCTGTAAAAATTTAACTCAGCAGATTGCACAACTCTGAAAGTTTGAATTGTTTTTCCTGGTAATGAATGAAATTCTTCAATAGCCTTAGGGAAATCTGTGTAGCAGGAGGAAAACTAGAACATGTTGTCAGACACGTAAATGTCCTCATTGGGCTCAGGTGAGGTTATCGCACCATGGAAGGAAGCAGCAGACTCTCTTCTGGGTTGACTTCCGGCCAGACAGCATCTTGTTCTGTTTCTCTTCTGCTCCTTTGTAGAGTTTCTATTGCTAAGTAAGAATCTGTTTCTGTTTTGGAGGGGATGGATATGTTCACTGTCTTAGTTGTAGTGATGGCTTCCCAGGCATTTGTGTATGTCCCAATGTAGCAAATTGTATACATCAAATATATGCAGGGCTTGCTTTTTTTTTTTTTTTTGTATGATGATTATACCTCAATAAAACTGTTATAAAAAAATACAGAGCCTATTTCTTCACTGAGCCAAACTCATGGTCCATCAAATCCACTGTTATGTGTTTCTCAGCGATACAGGCTTTTGGTGAGAAAAACAAGACAGTTATTCCTACCTTGCTCCTTAAAACCTACTGATGAGTTACCTTTAATTAGTCATGATGGAACTAACTGCAACAAATGTCACTTTGTTAGGTGAAGCCACCATCATCTCTCCTCTGGACCACTGAGAAGGTCTCCTAACCATTCTCCTTAGCTCCAACTTGAAGTCTTCTAACAAAACTTCCATGCCACAAGTCATGGGATCTTCCTAAAATTCAAACTTAGCCACCTATTTCCTTTACTGAATGCCCTGCAGAGCTTCCCATTGTCCTGAAGATAAGGCCTCAGCCACTCAACATAGGTTAGCAGTAACCTACTCAAGATCTCTGCCTTCAGACAAGGGCCTTTAACTAAGGAAGCAAGACTGGAACCCAGCCCATATTCTCCATGCCAAGCCATGATAAAGGCAATAGTCCACTTTTGCCTAAGACCCAGTGGGGGCTAGAGGTTCCCTTGAAGGGTCTGTTTCCCTCTGCTGAAGTCTCATATCAGTCACACTACCCCTGTTTCCATCCTGTCAGTCCCAGAATCCCACTATATTACCATTATAAAATTGCTCTCTGTCTTTCTTCTGGCCTCTGCTCATGTTCTTCTCTGCCTGAATTTCTTTTCCTTCCTCTCTCCACCAAGGTAAGTCACATTCTTATTTCCATTCTCTACTTAAACATCTCCTTCCCTAACTGTCTTGGACTGGGTTAGATGCTGCAGATATGTGTTCAAAGAGCAGGATGTGTTTTTCATAGCAGAGCTCATGTCATCTTATCATTACCTATCTGTCTCCTTTTGAGAGCAGGGATTATACTTAGGTACTTTGTAATCTCTTAGTCTAGATATTTAATATATACCTATTGGTCAAATAACCAAATGAATAAATGGATGGCTACATTAATATGTTTAAGAAATTAGAACTCAGGTTACTTATTATGTACTGTCTTGAATTGGTCTTCCATGGTTTTCTAATCTACCTTCACAGAAGAAGAAGAGGTGGAATTCTAGGAAGAAGTAATTTATCTTAGGTCATCCAAAACCATAGCTTTCAGATTTTATACACTAAACATGCCAGATTTCTTTTCTCTTATTCTTGATGTCTCCACATGAAAAGGTTATGATCTTCCTAGAAGGTCTTCACTCATAGGTCTGCCCACCCCTGACAACATGGCACTCAATGCCACACAGCAGAAGGCCTGGATTTTCTTGCCAAGAAGTTTAGTATCCATCCTGTGTGTAATAAGTTCATGCAGTTTTCAGCAAGGGAGTGGTATGTTCATATTCGTGTTTTGAGTAATCTCCCTGATAGGATAAGGAATATGAGAGCTTCGGGCCAGAGAAATCTGACAGAAGACCACTGGAATAGTCCGAGCAAGAGATGATGAAGATCTGGAAGAAAGGAGGGATTATATCATTGAAAATGAATATGAAGAATCAAACAACATTTAGGAGGTAAAAATCTCTTGGGATTATTTGAATTTGGATGTAGATTCCTGGAAGTAGAAGAATCAGGTATGATTCCAGAGCTTTAGCCACTGGGTACTTGATAGTGCTATCAAATGAGCTCAGAACTATGGAAAAGAGAGTGGGTGTGCTTTAGTATGTAATAAGCTTATGTTGTGGGTTTTCATAAGAACTAAAGATAGTAACTATATCTGTATACTTAGTTTCATCATGTTTTGTACATGTTATTGTTGTTAGGTACCGTTGAGTCAGTATCCGACTCATAGTGACCCTACATACAACAGGCGAAACACTATTGTCAGTGCTTCCCTGCTGTTCATAGGGTTTTCAATGGCGGATTGATTGGGGGGGTGGGTTGCGGGGTCCTTCTCCCAAGCCTACAGCACCTGGTGTTCCCAGGCAGTCTCCCACCCAAGTACTAACCAGGCCCTTCCCTGCTTAGCTTCCGAGATCTGATGGGATCGGATGCCACAGGTCTACAGCTGCAGGCACTGCTTTGTTCATAGTAGGTGTTTAAAATGTTTCTTGAAGGTACGGAGCATTCTAGTTATAGAATTTTCAATGTCTCTAGTTGCCACATTGTTGTTGTTGTTAGGTGCCATCGAGTCAAGTCCAACTCATAGCGACCTTCATAGGGTTTTCAATGGCTGACTGTTTTGGGATTGCCTTGGGAGTGGATTGCCAGGCCCTTCTCCCAGTTTTGCAGTGCTGGGAATTGAACTCAGGTCCTCAGAGACTGCAACAGCGCTCCTCCAATTGAGCTAAATCCCAGCCCTAATTGCCACATTAGTGATGTGCCTTTTGTGAAATTCCATGCAAAGACCCATACAACCATACTGCTCTAATACAGCATAATATTTATCCATATGACAAGCTAAGAAACTTCAACCTCCTGGAAAGTATGACTAAGAAATTTTACTGCAATAATAATTTTCACCAAATGGTTGAAGGAATCAGGAAAAGGGATAGTTATTATAGCAACCACAAAATTGGTCCAGAGCTACATTTGGCTTCCAATTTCACTACAAAATTTCAGAGAAGCCATAAAAGATTCTAGTGAAATCTGGTTGGTTGATTAGAAACATGTGAAATGGTCCCAAACAGGCACGTGTTTCACATTTCCTACTCCCAGCTGTGCCAAGTATTAATCATCATCTTTCCTGTGATATTCCAGAAAACAGAATCACCCCAGCTGGCCCTTGGAAGGACAAGGCCTGGGTCAGGAGAGCATTCAACAGATCCAGAACTTCCACAGAGAGTCAACAAATAAATTCCATGCAGAATGGAGGTGCCACACTCAGCTTCCTCCGTTGTCCCACTCCCCAGTCTTCATGTTGCCCTCCATGCCCTCAGCCTAGTGTCCATGATGATGTTGTTGCTGTTAGGTGCCATCTAGTCAGTGTCTGACTCATAGCAACCCTACATACAACAGGTGAAACAGTATTGTTAATGTGTCTCTGCTATCCATAGGATTTTCAATGGCTCATTGTTTTTTGGGAGTGGGTTGCTGGGTCCTTCTCCTAAGCCAACAGCACTGCTGTTCCCAGACAGTCTCCCATCCAAGTACTAACCAGGTCTGACCCTGCTTAGCACCTAAGATCTGACAGGATCTGATGCCACAGTGGTACGGCTGCAGGCAACCTAGACCATACTCTCCTCTAATTGGGAGAGAAGAGGGATTTTAGCTGTGTAGCCTCTGATAGGAAAGCACAGTTGCCTCATCCTGAACCTTTCTCCATCTCCAAAACACAAATTTCAGCATGGAACAGCCACAAATTTTGAATCGAGAAAATCCTAAATGTGATACAAACTCTACCATTTACTGTAAGGAATTCACTTAACATCATCGAGTCTGAGGTTTCTTCTTTTACAAAACAAGGATGAGAAAGCCCATGGTGAAGGAGTAGCATCATTTGAATCGGGCGTTAATGGATGATAACATCTTCTGGGAGGGAATAAGACATTTCATGTAGGGAAAAATTGAGAGGAAATTGGCAAAACCTCTCAAACTGTGAAAACGGCTTTTGAATATCTGGTTTGTAAATTAGAAATCTAGGGAAAATGAAAGTAACTTGGTTGCATGTTTGTACAAAACCCTTCCTGATTGGACAATTGGACTGAAAGCTGATTGGCTCAGGCCGTTCCATGGGCAAGCTATATAAAGAGCTGCGCTGCGGCAGCTCGACCCTTTTTTCGCCTCCTTTTAGGCCTTTTTAGCCTCTTCGTCCTTTTTTCACCTTCTCGCCTGTTCCTGCTGGGACCACCAATGAGGAAACACCTGTCCCACTCCACTCCCCCGGACCTTCAGTGAGGAAAGAATGCTCTCCCATTGCAATCATCAATAAGGAAAGAACCTGCTCTCCGTCTGTCACTGACGAAGCAACAGCTGTCTCCTCATGGCCACCGAGATAACCAACACAGGTGTTTGCCCCTGGAAGGCAAAAGCGCCTGAGGCTTTTCCTTTTCCCTGTCTCCTCGGGGGTCCCGAGGGCCGCAGGAGTCCGCACCCCTCACCCGAGGGTCCAGAGTGAATTGTGTTTAGTATCTGTGTGCGCGGCGGCACTGCCCATCTGAACCTCCAGGCCGGACCAGGAGGCCCGTGCCCCACAATTTCACACATAAGGAGTAGATGAACAAAGACACAAAGACACATGCTTAAGAAACTTTAAGGACAATTAGAAGAGAAGCAAATAGGAATGATGCTGGGAAGTGGGGACAAGAAGGTTAACTAGTCTGGTTTACAAAGAGCTGACCATGCTAACAAAGAGATTCTAGACTTAATATTACAAACAACACAGGCTCATTAGAGAGATTTGAAAATTTTCTTTTTTGTATTTTTATTGTATTTGTTTTTAGCATTTTCTTTTTTTATTGGAAGTTTCTAATGTACAACTTAACGGGTTTCATTATGACATTTCCATATATGCATTTCATTGTACATTGCTCACATAACTTCCCCCTTACCCTCTCATCCCTCCTCCCTTATCCCCTCCCCTGCACCAATGGTCTCCTTTCTACTTGCATGTCTTTTTGTGAGAATATTTATCTATATATGTGCATCCCAATTTTGATTTAAGTCCAAACTTTTTTCTATAGTGATCTATCTTTTTACATTCTCAGCAGTATTAGATGAGTGACCTAGTCCCTTTATATTGCTGCCAGCCTTTGGTATTTTTATTATTTTTTTTTAATTTTAACTATTCATGTAGGTTTTTTTCCACTTTCCCCCTTTTTCCACCATACTTCCACCATAAACTTGTGCTGTTTACATTGGAGTTGACCTCTCCCCCTTCATCCCTCCTCGTTGACCTTCTTTCCCCTCTCGCCTTCTCCAATTATTGCTTCCCTTTGCTAGATCCCTCCTGCCTTCTTTCCACTCCCGAAATTGTCCCTTCTATGCTAAGTTTAATTGAGCTTTTTATTATGTTTCAATTTATGTATTAGATTTTTTCCTTCCTTTAAGTTTGATTCAGCTCCCACATATGAGCAAGAACGTATGGTATTTCTCTTTTGGGGCTTGTGTTCGTTCACTTAAGATGATGTTCTCCAATTCCATCCATTTTGTGGCAAATGACATTATTTCATTTGTTTTTAATTGCTGAGTAGTATTCCATTGTGTATATGTACCATAATGTTTTTATCCATTCTTCTGTTGATGGGCACTTTGGTTGATTCCATATCCTTGCTATTGTGAAAAGTGCTTCATTGAATATGGAGATGCAGGTATCTCTATGGTATGATGACTCATCTCTCTTTGGGTATATTCCCAGTAGTGATATAACTGGGTCATATGGCAGATCTATTTTTAGTTTTCTGAGGTATCTCCATATTGATTTCCAAAGTGATTGAACCAATTTACAACCCCACCAACAGTGTGAAAGGGTTGGTTCCCTTTTCTCCACAACCTGGACCGCATTTGTTGTTATTTGTTTTATTGATCTTGGCTATTCCTTCTGGAGTAAGGTTGAATCTCACAGTTGTTTTGATTTGCATTTCCCTAGTGACTATGGATATTGAGCATTTTTTCATGTGTTTCATGGCCTTATGAACTTCTTCATTTGAGAACTGTCTATTCAGTTCCTTTGCCCACTGGTGTATTGGATTATTTGTTGTCTTGGGAGTTGCTTTCTTGAATTCTTTGTAAATTCTGGAAATTAGTCCTCTGTCCAATGTATAAGATGTGAGGATTTTCTCCCATTCCGTGGGGACTTCCTTGACTCTGTTAATTGTTTCCTTTGATGTACAGAAGTTTTTAAATTTCATGTAATCCCATTTATCTATTCTTGTAGCAATTTCCTGGGCAATTGGAGTCTTATTAAGGAAATGTAGCATTTTCTATCTGTACAAAAATCACATACCTAGTAAAAAATAGTACAACAGGATATAATAATTTTAAAGATCTCTCTCTTTATCCCAGACTATAGTTCTACTGCTCAAAAGTAACTAGTGTCAAATCCTTATTCTCTCCTTCCATAAATTTTCCAAGTATATTCTTATAGGTCTTTCCATGAATAAATATTTATACCCTTTACTGCACTTCTTTCTCACCTCACAATGTATGATTAAATCTTTCCATTTCAGCATACATAATTTCATCTCATGGTTTTAATAGCTGCATGGTATTTCTCACATTAAATTGTTGCATCATCTTGTATTTTGCTGTTCCCCAGTTGGTAGATTTGTAGGTTTCTCCCAATTGTTTATTATTATGACTGTGCAAGTATCTGAGATTATCCCTGTAGAAAAAAAACTACTAAACACAGAATTGCTGGATCAAAGGGTATGTGCTTTTAAAATCTGAGAGCTATTTTCCATTTGCCCATTAAAAAAAGTACCTATTTATAGCCCTGTTCCAAATGCCTGTATTTGTTTCCATGTACCTTTTACATCATTCTGTTGTCAAAATTTTAAATCTTGGCCAATCTGATAAACGAACATTGTTTATTTCCTTACTTTGACTTGTATTTCTTTAACTAAGTGAAGATGAACAAATGCTCATATGTTTATCAACCATTTATACTTCTTTCTCTGAGAATAGCTTTTATTATTTTCCTTGCCAATATTTCTATTCATTTGTAATCTTTCCCATCCTGATTTATAAGAGCTCTTTATATACTTTAAAAATGGGGAAAATGACCAGTATTTTGTTTATGGCTTATGGGCTTCTATCCAATGATTAGAAAAACCTCTTCCACTCCAATCTCATTTTAAAACCAACTCATGTTTCTTTTCACACTTTTAGTAATTCTTCTGTTTCCTGTTTATATTTTTGACATGTCAAGAATGTATTTTGGAGCAGGGTACAGAGGCACACACCTATAATCCCAGCGACTCAAGAGGTGGAGACCTCTCAAGAGCAACGCAAGACTGGGAGTTTGAGGTCAGAGGAAGCCTGCCTAACTTAGCAGTGGAACACTTGCAAAGTATGTAGGAGGCCCTGGGTTCAGCACCCCAGTACTGCAAAAAAAAAAAAAAAAAAAAAAAAAAAAAAAAAAAAAAAAAAAAAAAAAAAAAAAAAAAAAAAAAAAAAAAAAAAAAAAAAAAAAAAAAAAAAAAAAAGAAAGAAAGAAAGAAAGAAAGAAAGAAAGAAAAAAAGAAAAGATAATTAATTTTGCCATAGGGTAAACAATGTTGTTGTTGTTAGGTACTATCAAGTCAGTATCCAACTCATAGCGACCCTCATAGGGTTCTCAATGGCTGACTGTTTCGGGATTGCCTTGGGAGTGGATTGCCAGGCCCTTCTCCCATTTTTGCGGTGCTGAGAATTGAACTCGGGACCTCAGAGACTGCAGCGCAGTGCTCTACCAACTGAGCTAAATCCCAGCCCTAGGGTAAACAATAGGAGTTTTATTTTATGACTCATTATGTTTTTCTTTTAAAAGATGATTCTATTCCCATTTAAATTTATAGACACATAGACATGTTTGCTTTTAATTCTCTTACCTTATATTTTCTTTTGGTTAATGCTTCCTCCATTCTCTAATTTAAATATACTGTCTCTCTTTATCTTCCTTGATATATCTGCTTTTTTTTTCTTTATGGAGTACTGTTTGATGACAGAGCAAGATCCACCTGAGACACAAAGAAGTCTCGTATGTCACAGCATCTTGTGTTAAACTGTGAACATGGATCTGACGCACCCACCTTCTGACAGGACAAATGAGCACCCTGAGAGTTCCTGTGATGAGGACACATTTGCATTAATTCTCTTTTGACTCCCCTTCCCATGATGCCTCACAGTGTGGAACAGGGACATGGACGATCCATTGCCTCATGGGCACAGTTGTCTCCTCAATGGTGTTCTGCCTCTTTTTGGAGCCCACTATGGAAATGTGGATTTACTATTGGTGTCTTCTACCAATTAGACCCAAATTTTACCATGTTTAGCAAACATTCTTCAGATTGAAAGTGGCAGATATTTTCTATATTCTTTGAAGAAAAAATTTCTTTTACTTTCTTTTTTTTCAATTGATTTTGGAAGAGAGAGTTGGAGTAGGAATGGCTTGTTTCTAACCAGAACTTTTCCATCTAAGATAGGTGATCAGGAGAGGATATATTAAATATGATTTTGACAGGTCTGGAGAGGAAAAAAAGAATAGAGGCTGGGAAATCGATGGGAGACCAGTGTGGCCATTAAAAATAGGACAGAGATGAAGCAACCCTGGTGAAAGTCATAGTGGGGAAGAAGAAAAGTCTACAGGCCAACTTGACAGGACTTCATAGGTGCCTTTAAAAGATTATGTTAAAGGGGAAAAAGAGGTAACTTGATAGATAGCATGCATTAAGTGAAACAAGAAAGCAGAAGGAAAGAGTTAACTTTTATTAATGTGTTGAGTTCCTGGGACATTTAGAGGAAGATACCAGCAGGCTATTGAAAATACGGAACTAAGATTCAAGAAAGAATCAGAGGAATAGGTACAGACTTAGAAGTCAGCATTAGCTCTAGGCACCATTGCGCACACCTGTAATCCCAGCTACTCAGGAGGCAGAGGCAGGAAGTTTGCAAGTTTGAGTCCAGAGGCAGCCTGCATAACTTAGTCAAACCCTGTCTCAAAATAAAAAATAAAAAGGAACTGCAGTGCAGCTCAGTGATACAGCACTTACCTAGCGTGTGCAAGACCCTGGCTTCAACTCCCAAATACTGAAAAGAAAACAAAAGTCACCATTAGATTGAGGGTTGTGGTAGCTAGAGCCATGATGTAGATGGATTTGCCAAGAAAGACAGTATAAAGTAAAAAGAGGACAGACCCTGAAGACCACCCATCTTTATAAAGGGCTGGTGCTGGTGGGAAGAGCTGAGCTCCCAAAATTAGAACCATAAAGGTGGGAAGAAAACTCTCAGATAGTAACATGGTGCAAGTCAATAGGAGACAGAGTACCAAGAAAGGGTGGATAGTAGGCAGAGTCAAATGTCCCAAAGGGCTATAAAATAAGCATGGAAAGTTATCTACTGAGTTTGGCAATTGGCAAGAACAATTTTGGAGTGGAGGGGAAGATGACACTAATATTAAGTCAGTATCTAATGCATACCAGACAATACACTAATGTTTTCGTGTCATTCCCCTTAATCTTCATAAAAAGAGGAAACAGGCTAACAGACATAAAGTAACCCTTGAATGATCATGCAGAAGCTAAGAGAAGCAACCAGATTTATACACAAGCCTGTG
Source organism: Pedetes capensis (assembly GCA_007922755.1). Taxonomy (NCBI): domain Eukaryota; kingdom Metazoa; phylum Chordata; class Mammalia; order Rodentia; family Pedetidae; genus Pedetes; species Pedetes capensis. The sequence continues at coordinate 157,396 of VMDO01002086.1, forward strand.
CAATTTTCAAAGCACTATTTCTACTATGCTATCTTTAAAGTAGAATTACATTAAGTCAACAAATGTCTGAAGCCTCAAAAAATACATTTTCAGATCATAGTTTCCTAAGTTTTATTAGAAAATTTTTGCCAGATTCCATTTACAAATACTACTATAACCACCATGCCTAAGACTATGTTGGTATAATGCTACTATGTCAGCCTTCCTCCTACAAATCAGCCAGGCTACATTGGATTCATTCCTGGCAGTGGTAAGTGCACTATGTACAATAACTAATTAATTGTTGTTAGGTGCTGTCACGTTGGGTTCAACTCACAGTGACCATGTGTACAACAGAACAGAACACTCCCAGCATTGTGCCATGTTCGGCACTATGTCATTGCATCTCTGCTATTCATAGGGTTTTCAATGGCTGATTGTTTCAGGAGTGGGCTGCCAGGTCCTTCTCCCAAGCCTACAGCACCAGTATTGCTAGGCAGTCTCCCATTCAAGAACAAACCAGGCCCAACTCTGCTTAGTTTCTGAGCTCAGACAAAATTGGACACCAAGGTGGTATGGCTGTAGACAACTAATTAATGTTGTTAGGTGCCATCGAGTCAAGTCCAACTCATAGCAACCCAATGTACAGCAGAACAAAACACTCCCTGATTCTGAGCCAGCACAGGATCTTATTTATGTTTAAACCCCTTGTTGCAGACAGTGTCAACCCATCTGGTTGAGGGTTTTCCTTTTATTCCTTGACCTGCCACTCTCCCAAATATGATGTCCTTCTCCAGGGAATGGTCTCTCCTGACTATATATCCAAAATACGTAAGAAAACTAATTAATAGAAGTCACAAAATTAATGGCAAAAGGACAATGACACAAGTCTCTTTATGCCTTCCCTGCATGTTTCTTTAATAGAAAAATTGCCCTACTGGGTTGCTTATTAATTTCCCCACTATGTTAGAGAAAGTTGAACACGCAAACTTTCTCCACCTGAGAAATGATACTGTGATTATTCTTTTTCTTTTCTTTTTTTCTATTTTTGTTGTTGTTGTTGTTGTTTTCTTTTTTTTTTTTTCTTTTTCCTTTGAGACACAACCTTACTACATAGCCCAGGCTGGCCCAGAACTTCCCCTGTCTTTCTGTAGCCCAGGCTGTCCTCTAATTCACAATCCTCCTGCTTCAGCCTCTCTAAGTGTTGGGATTACAATCATGCACAATACCACCAAGCTAGGAATACTCTTTCTATATAAGTTGTTGTTCTTAGGTGTTGTTGAGTTCAGTCTGATTCTTGGCGACCCCATGTACAAAAGAGTGAAACACTACCTGACACTATGCCATGCCCAACACTATATCAATGCTTCTCTGCTATTCATAGAATTTTGGATGGCTGATTATTTGGGGATTGCCATAGGAGTGGACTGCAAGGTCCTTCTCCCGTTTCTGCGAGGCTGGGGATCAAACCCAGGGCTTCAGAGCGTGCAGAGCAGCACTCTACCAAATAAGTACCTCGCGCTAACTGACTGTTCCACTGGCACTCCTGGGCTTACCCATTTTGAGTGTATCTTTTCATCTCTTGGATTTCTGTTTTCATGTTTCTGTCTCTTTCACAAGATATCAGTACTCTTCTGTGCTCAGTCAATGCCTACCACAAAGCAGTTGCTCAATGAATGTTTGTTCTACTGAGCTGCTTTTTTTTTCTGGCTGAAGCCACGGCAGGTGGCCCTATAATCAATTTGCCTTCCTGGAAAAAAAAAGAGTAAACCCACACCAAATCCAGGATATAAAATTGGTACTTTATGACTCAACTGATTTAAAACCCATCAACTAGTGATATCGGCTGAGAGGAGTACCAGTAAATTTATAGTTCTCCTCAAAAGCAGAAAAAGATGTGTTTCACGGACATATTTATAATGAGAAGATATTTAAAATTCTAGATTTACTCCATGCCATTTCTATCCATGGAACCTTGCCTATATACACAGAGAGAGAATATTATGAGGAATGGGATTTTCCATGGGGCCACAGGACCAGAATTCATAGACTGTATACAGAACATTCACAGCAATTGGTTCCCAAACCAAGCTAATTAGAAGGAAAGAATAACTCCTTGTTTTAGCATTGTAGAGACTGCAGCTTGTAAGGCATGCACCCTACAGCTAATTGGACTGTATATATTTTGGCAGACATGTTTTGGGATTAAAATTTTCTCAACAGGGAAATTAAGAAGGACAAAAGTAACAATGAACACCATCATTTATTGATACTGCACAGGTACCAAGGATTATGGCTTAATTATTCCAACAATCTTATGTGTTAAGTACTCCAATCAAAATTACACACATGGAGTTACCAGCAGAGCCAGGATATAATCAGTTCTATTCATTAGAACATCTACCACACTTCCTTCAGGGGCTTCGAGTTGTATCAGACCCTGCCAGTTTTGTCTGATCTTTCTTCTCTTCTGGTAATCGAACCATTGATAGTGAGGCTATGGCCTCCTAGAAAAAGATGACATTGCCCAGCCTCCACTGCAGCTATCTATGGCAATGACCAACTTTTAACTAACATGATATATGCAGAAACATTGTACACAATTTCTGGGCATTATTCTTAAAGGGAGGCGCCCACCATGCTTCATCATGTCTTCCTTCCTACTGGCTAGAATTTACATGTAATTGTATAGTTTCAGCGGCCATTTTTGACATAGAAGCTTTCTTAGTCCATTTTGTGTTGCTGTATAGCATACCTGAGACTGGATAATTTATCAAAAATAGATAAAATCTATGTCTCACAGTTCCAGAGGTTAGGCAGCCTAATGTCAAGATACTGTGATCTGTTGGGGGACTTCTTACTGCAGGACAACATGTTGGGTGCCGTCGAGTCGGTAACCGACTCATAGAGACCCTCATAGGGTTTTCAATGGCTGACTGCTTCGGGATTGCCTTGGGAGTGGATTGCCAAGTCCTTCTCCCATTTCTGCGGTGCTGGGAATTTAACTCGGGACCTCAGAGACTGCAGAGCAGCGCTCTACCAACTGAGCTAAATCCCAGCCCGCAGGACAACATAGCAGAGGCCAGCATGTGACAAGAGTACCAGACATTGTAATCTGGAGTCTCTCTTCCTCTTCATATAAAGCCACTAATCTGATCATGGGAACCCCATCCTCATGACCTCTTGTAACTTTAATTACATCTTAAGGGTCCCATCTCCAAATACCATCAACGTCTGAATTTAAAATTTGAATTTTTAAGAGATTAACTTTTGGGAGACACATTCAAATGATAGCAGAAGCTAGACTTGGCACTGCACAGGAAGTATTCTACACCAGTTGCCCCATCAAACACTGGCTATCACTACAAAGATGGCAATTGTGGGGACATCGTTTCTACCTGTCTAAGCTGCTGGGTTTATTTCTTGTTTTCTCTAATCCTAATCAACGTAAGAGTTTTATGATGTCTTGTGTATCATGACAGAATGCTAATTTGCTAAGTTAGCAAACTGTTATTGGGAGTGCTAACTGTACTTGGATGGGAGACCTCCTGGGAACACCAGGTGCTATAGGCTTGGGAGACGGACCGGGCAACCCACTCCCAAAAAACAATCAGCCACTGAAAAACCTATGAACACCAGAGAAACACTGACATTAGTGTTTCCTCTGTTGTATGTAGGGTCAATATGAATTGGACACCGACTCAATGGCACCTAACAAATACTAAACATAAAAAATAACTAAGACATAGTCTTCAAGAAGATTTTAATTTAGAAGAGGGGAGTAAATGTACCAGTGAGAATACCTGTAATACAAAAATAAAATTTCTATGCATGGTTTTTTTGTAGGTATGTTTTGGAGTGTATCTCATTTCCTTACTTGAACAAGTAAGAAGACACAGTAAGGGTGTTAATTTGGGGGGTGAGGGGTTGCTTGTATGTTTATTTGTTTGTTTTTTATCCTTGCCTACCAGAGGGTACTCAATAGTCAACCAATTGATAAATGTATTGTTAAACTGATCTGTTGCATTTAAGTAGAATTGCAACCTTGGCTAATTTCTTGGTGGACTCTCTAAGCCCTCTCCCACCTTCCTTCCTTTGTGTGAAAGGCAGGTAAATAGTCCAAGAAGAAGAATCCCAAGCTTCATGCTCCCTTCCTGTGTAAGATAAAGAACATAGGAGCCAGAACCCTTGCATAAGCACTGACTTAGTATCAACTCAGAAAACTCTGGGAGAAATCCTGGGAGGATGGGTCTCAGGCACCAAAAGAATAAGATGCAGGTTCTAGTTTCTGTCTCTGCCTTCAGATTCCTGTAACCTCCAGTATACTGTCTTATCTTCCTGGGCCTCAATGTCCTTAACCACAATTATTGATTTTTTTTTTTTTTTTTTTTTTTTTGCTCTACAGGGGATTGAACCCAGGGCCTCATGCTTGCATGCTTTGCAAGTGCTGGACCACTGAGCTGCACCCCCAGCCCATTTTTTTACTTTTGTGAGACAGGGTCTCACTAAATTATGCAGACTGCCTCTTGTCTCGAACTTGCAATTCTTCTGCCTCTGCCTCCAGAGCTGCTGGGATTACAGGTGTGTGCCACTGTGCCCGGCAATAATTACTGATGTAATTAATTATAAGAAGAGGCTTGGATTCAACAGCCTCCAAGGTTTCATGGAGCATAACTGCTTTGGATCTTTGGCTGGAGAAAGCCCTAAACAAGAGCTAGGGAACCTAGGTGTTGTGCTGTGAACTGAATGTCTGTATCTTCCCCACGTTCATATATTGAAAGCCTATTCCCCAGTGGGAATTTGAAGATGGGGTTTTTGGGAAGTAAGTAGGTCATAAGGATGGAACCCTCAAGATGGGATTAGTGCCCTTTTAAGAAAAGACAGGAGAGAGCTTCATCCTATTGTGTCTGTCTCTCTCTCTCTCTCTCCCTCTCTCTCTCTCTCTGTCTCTCTGTGTGTATGTGTCTCTCTCTCTCTCTTTCTCTTTCTCTTGCTTTCACTATGTGAGGACACAGCAAAGAGATGGCTATCTGAAAACCAAGAAGAGGACCCTCACCAGAACTCAACCTTGATAGCATCCTGATCTCAGACTTCTTGCTGCCAGACTTTGAGAAAAAAAACATCTGTTGCTTAAGGCAACAGGTTGTGGTATTTATGTTATAGCAGCCAGAGATAATTAAGAGGGCTTGGATCTGGTTCTTCTACTAATTCATAGGATGATCTTGTGAGACACATGCAATCTGCTAACCTTAAGACAAAGAGGTGGAGCATAATGGCTTATACTATCTCAGAGAATTTATTCTATAACTGCTTTGGGAAAAAAATTCTTTCCTGATGGACAAAATCAAGTTAGTATTATTAGATTTAAAATATACAGATTGTGCCATTTAAAATAACCTCAGTATTGTGTTCCATGTACAAATCAAGGATTTTTTTAAATTACCAACTTGTGGTAATATCAAAATTGGCATAGAAATGGAATTTTGTATTATTTTCCGCATTTCACACAGACTCACATGGGTCATGGCTGAGGTGAGAAATGAAAATGCCCTCCGTGGAAACATGAGCACCTTTAATAAGCATGTAGGGTGCTGTTGATAAGCATAACCAACTATCCTAATGTCAGATCATTCTCCTTGATCCCAAATCACAATGAATGTTTCCTCTTATCCAGGTCCAACCAATTCATCTATGTCCATTAGAAGAAAATTGTTCAGTATCATCCATCCCCTTTTTAATACCCTTAAAATCCTCCCTTATAATAAATCTCAGTCTAAGGCCAGCAAAGTATTGTTTTTTCCTCTTTTAGAGCTTGTACAATGTGTACACATTTCCAGAGAAAGACATTCTACGTCAACTCCAGGCTGTAACTAAGGACTTAGTAAACAAAACACTTCAGGGCTGGTTAACATAGTTTAGTGCCAAAAAATGGAAAAGTCACCATCTTAATCAAACAGCAAAATCCTGAGTGGTGAATGGAAAATTTTAATGCTTTTGATTTTTTAGCTGATTTTCAATTTGTCTAAAGAACATCCATTTGTTTACCTATTAACACTAGGCAAAGAAATTTGAATAAAGTAAATACTCCTAGATATCTCCCTTTTCAGAATTAAGGTTAGACTTTTACAGTTTTGTATTGTGGGCTGAATTTGTACCTCTAAAATTCATGTGTTGAATTTCTAATCCCCAGTATCTCAGAATTTGACTATGTTTGGAAACAGGACCTTTAAGTTTTGTTGTTGTTGTTAGATGCCATCAAATCAGCTCCAATACATAATGACCCTATGTACAACAGAATGAAACACTACCCTATACTGTGCCATACCAGGCACTATTGTCAGTGCTTCTCTGCTATTCACAGTGTTTTTGATGGCTACTTGTTTCAAGAGAGGACTACTGGGTTCTTCTCGAAGCCTAGAGCACCTGGTATTCCCAGGCGGTCTCCCATCCAAGGACTAACCAGGCCCCTCCCTGCTTAGCTTCCAAGATCTAACAGGGATGGAATGCTGGGGTGATAAGGCTGCAGGCTTTCAGGGGATAAGTAAGGTAAAATGAGGTCATATGAGTGGGCCCTACCCTAAGATAACAGGTGTCCTTATAAGATGAGGAGATTAGGACACAGAAAACACACAGAGAAAATGTATCTTAAGACAGAAGGAAAATGTGGTCATCTATAAGCCAAAGAGAGAGGCTTTCGAAGAAACCAACCCTGCTGACACCATGATCTCAAATTTCCAATCTCTAGAAAGGTGAGAAAATAAATTGCTATTGTTTAAGCTACCCAGTCTGTGACAATTTGTTACTGTAGCTCTAGAAAATGTGTATACTTCACCTATTCTCTCTTAGATTTACATGAATAGTGAATTTATGAGAATTTAGCATTGTGTTTTGGACATTGTAAGCTCTCTATTGGTTTTGTTAAAAAATAAAAAGGAATCTATTAACTCAAACATGGAACCATCACTCACCTAGATTTCTTATGCTGAGTTCTCTATGAAGTGATAAATGCAAATTAAAAGACCAGCCCATTTTCCTTTCAGCCTCCTCTCTCCCTTCCCTATCAACCTCAGGCCAGCATTTCTACTACAGCTCTTGTTAGGCCTATGATAGAAACCAGTGTTCTCCAATCTTACAGAGATAGATACATCTCTATCCCTAAGTCAGGCAGTGATCTTGATATCTTAGGTACAGCCCTACAAGACAATACAACAGTGGATAAAATTTAAGAGTCAACATCTAAGGCCTAAGGAAAGTGATCCACTTTGAAAATTGAAGGACAGGCAGAGCAAAACTATCACCTAGCTTTCTAGTGCTGTATTTGGCCATTCTCCCTTCTCTTTAGGCTTTATGGAGTTGAAAAGTTACTTGAACTCTTTCTTCTGGTCCTTCCAATTAGGCAGTCTCAATTACAAAATATCTCTTGAGGCATTCTTCCCTTCTTACTTTGCTTTTGGATATTTATGAAATAGAACTATAAAGCAATATGAGGGCAAGACCAACCAATGTCACTTCAATTTTTGTATGTAGTACTTAACCAGTGAAGTGCTCAATAGGCTTAGGGTGTGTGTGTGTGTGTGTGTGTGTGTGTGTGTGTGTGTGTGTGTGTCTGTGCCTAAATAAATGAATAAACATCTCTAACCCATGACAAATTTCCAAGTATGGAGACACAGAAGTGTTCATAAGGAGCTTCAGACCAAATGAAAGGGTCGTAAGTGAATGGTGATGCAGCATGACATTATATATACGTGTGTGAGATATTAATGGGAGCAGAGGAAAATGTAAAAACATCCTATACCAGGGCGTGAGCATCCCTGCAGACCTGTGCTCCCATCTTTCCCATACCTATCTACCTACCTTTCAATTTACTATACTCCTGCACTACTTGACTTTTTACAGAGTGTACATCCATCTTTTGAATTAAGTCCGATTGGACTGAGCTTTTAAAAAGCCCAGTTGATGTTTTATCCCATTGGGCAAATCTGTTCTGATGGCAGCAGTGTTACCTCATCCCTCTGCCTTCCTTACTGGGATTTAGCTCAGTGGGTAGAGCGCTGCCCTGCAGTCTCTGAGATCCTGAGTTCAATTCCCAGCACCGCAAAAATGGGAGAAGGACCTGGCAATCCACTCCCAAGGCAATCCCAAAATGGTCAGCCATTGAAAACCCTATGAGGGTCGCTATGAGTCGGATACTGACTCGATGACACCTAACAACAAACAACAAGCCTAATCTATAATTTTGCTGGGATTTAGCTCAGTGGGTAGAGTGCTGCGCTGCAGTCTCTGAGGCCCCGGGTTCAATTCCCAGCACTGCAAAAATGGGAGAAGGACCTGGCAATCTACTCCCAAGGCAATCCTGAAGCATTCAGCCATTGAAAACCCTATGAGAGTCGCTATGAGTCAGATACCGACTTGACGGCACCTAACAACAACAACAACAACTGCCTTCCTTACAGTTGACATTCACTGAAGGATGACTCCACGACCACCTGAAGAGGCATTTCAATCATTCACTTGAACTTCTCTCTGCATCATGCATTGCTAGTATCTTTACACCTGCTAAAAGGTCTGAAGTTTCTTGAAGGCAGGGACCATATGTACTTAGAGAATGTTAGAAACTGAAGGAATTTAATGGTCATTTGATCCAACTTCATCTTTTACAGGCAAGAAAAGTGAGTCAAAGGCAGCATTTTTCTCATAAGAACATTCAGTTAGTGGAGTAATGAGTGTAAAGTGCAAAGCTAAAGTGATTTGAAAATAAGTATCAGAGGGCTACCAGTCCTGACCCCATTTTTCAAGTGCCAGCTTCTTTTGGGGCTTTTGCTTCCATCTCGTAATAACCTCTCTTCAACTTAGTCCCTACAATATGAAGTAAGGGAATATTATATCCCTGAGGAAACTGCAAAATTGGTCTGCAGCAGTACCATGGTGCATCCAAATCCCATCAGATCTCTGAAGCTAAGCAGGATCAGGCCTGGTTAGTACTTGGATAGGAGACTGCCTGGGAATACCAGGTGCTGTAGGCTTTGGAGATGGATCCAGCAACCCACTCCCAGAAACCAATCAGCCACTGAAAACCCTATGAATAGCAGAGAAGCATAGCAATCCTTTTTTGCCTGTTGTACATAGGGTCACTATGAGTCAGACACCAACTCCATGGGACCTAACAACAACAACAACAACAACAACAACAATAACAACAACACTGCAAAATTAGGGTCATATTAGCACCACAGACTCTGGAATGAGATGGGTTTGTTGAGTTTTTTTCCCCCTCTGTGGGCATCTCCAAATCTCAGTTTCCTTATCTATAAAATTAGGCTGGGAGTGTAGCTTAGTTGTATAGCACATGATTATCATGGCTATCCTGGGTTCAATCCCAGCACCAAATATTAATTAATTAATTAATTAATTAATTAAAATAAAAGTTAAAATGCCCACCTCTTTTCGTCTCCTATAGATCAGAGTTATAAAGTGTTAACATAAAGCCTGCCACAAAGTGAATGCTCAATATATTTATGACTATTATGAAATTAAATGTACATCTTTTAATAATAATCTTGATTTGGCTAACATAGAAAGTACAGGTAAAAACTGCACCATTTCCTTTCCAAAGAGAAATAGAGACCACCAAGGCTCCCCCTACACTTAATTAAGCCAGTTCTGTCAGGAAATAGCGGGACTTCCGGGGACTTATTTCTCCCTCCACACTTGAGGATAAGCATCAAGGTGAAAGTGGCTGTCCATTGTTTTAATCCCCGTTCCAGGCTCAAACAAAAACAGGAATCAATTAATTTCCGTCAGATGCCTACCCACTTGGGTCTGCCTGGCACTGCTGTTTTTAAGGCCTTTTGACAATGATGTTATCAAGGGCCTTGAGAGGTTCCTTCCCCCCTCCACGTGTCTCTCATAAAGGAACATTCAGTTTACTGCTCTTTTCTCTTTCCTGGTGGGTAAGTAAAAATTTATGGTAAAAGTATGGAAAATTACCCCCACTGTAGTTTCCTTCAGCCCTGCCAAAACAAAACAAAACAAAACAAAATAAAACAGGAGGTTGCCACAGAATTTAGGGAAGATGTAAACCATGCCTACAAAGTTGGAAAGGGGTTTAGTGAGCTGCTGAATTACAGCAGACTGTGCTCATGCTCTCACTAGAGGTCTTTTGCCCTCTACTGATGACCTTGTTGTTGTTGTTGTTGTTAGGTGCTGTGGAGTCGGTGTCCGACTCATAGAAACCCTGCGTACAACAGGCAAAACACCATTGTCAGTGCTTCTCTGCTGTTCACAGGGTTTTCAATGGCAGATTGATTTTTGGGAGTGGATTGCTGGGTCCTTCTCCCAGATGACCTTGTAGAAGGTGCTAAAGGCCTTTTCTCTCCCCTCTGAGTGGCAAAAATGATTCAGATGTGTTCCCAGCGAGGATCTACTGAACACAATTGAGATCAAAGGCTATACGTATTTCCGTGGGGGAGTAATAATGCCTTTGGAGGGGGGAGAATATAAGGTAGGTGGAGAAGGAATAAGAAAGAGTATCTTCTCTTTACTCCTGCCTCGGTCTCTCAAGTCAGCTGGGGCAGATGCTCTTTACCTAATGGAGACAAGTTGTACCAGGATCCCTAACAAAATGGCTCACTACAGAGGACAGATTTTGTCTTCATAAGTAACAATATAAGCAAAGGTATCATATATCCAGGCTGGGATTTAGCTCAGTGGGTAGAGCACTGCGCTGCAGTCTCTGAGGACCTGAGTTCAATTCCCAGCACCGCAAAAATGGGAGAAGGGCCTGGCAATCCACTCCCAAGGCAATCCAGAACCAGTCAGGCATTGAAAACCCTATGAGGGTCGCTAGGGGTTGGATACCGACTCGACAGCCCCTAACAACAATAATCATATATCTGGCTCCCTGGAACACACATGCTTTGTCTCCATTGTTCCTACACCAGGCACTCTCAGAATTACTGTAATCAGATCAGTGGAAGAGCTTTTTAAACATGCAAATTCCAAGATCTCCTCAAACCCCTGAAAGACTGACTAGGTAGAATAGCAGCATTGCCCAGAATTTTGAATTTTTAAGAAGTTTGTTGCTAGGTGCAGACAAGTGGGATCCAACTCAAGGCAACCCTATGTACAACAGGATGAAACACTACCCAACACTGTGCCATGCACACGATCTTTTTATGTTTGACCCCATTGTTGCAGTCACTATGTTTCTTCTCATTTTGAGTTGTGCCACATCAGCAAAAGAAGGACCCAAGGGCTTTACTCCATTCTTGTCATTAATGTCAGCTCTACTTTAAGGAGGCAACTCTCCCCCAGTAATTTCTTGGGTGCCTTCCAGCTCGGGGGCTCATTTTCTGGCACTGTATTTGACAGTACTTCTCTGCTATTCGCAGGGTTTTCAATGGCTAATTGTTTCGAGAGTGGGCTGCTGGGTCCTTCTCCCTAGTCTGTCTTAGTCTGGAAGCTCAGGTGAAACCTGTCCACCATGGGTGGCCCTGCTGGTATCTGATATACCAGTGGCATAGCTTTCAGCATCACAGCAACACACAAGCTCCAATGACACAACAAGCAGACAGACACGTGGAGATTTGTAATAAGTTGTCCAGGTGCAATTGGGATGTAGGGGCTCACATCATACTCTTTTTTGGCCTTTGTTTTTCATGGCGCTGGGGATCCACCCCAGGGCGTGCATGTTAGGCAAGCACTCTATCACCCGTCCAAATCCCCACCCAGAAAACAGTTACGGAGAGACTTGCCAGGAGAACGTGTCGAGCAGCAGGCATCTCTTCTCTCAGAGCTCCCTGGTCCCCTGTCCTTGTTGTCACCCTCAGCGAGAAACCAGAAATCTGACAAAGCAAAAGAGGTAATAACTGGAAAATTTTCTCCCCCAGGAACATTTTTATTTTAATGAGAGAGAGCAGCTCACTTAGAAAAACACCCCCACGTGAAAGAAGGGTGGATGCGGGGGCAATTAGGAGCATTTCAGCAGGTGAAGGACGGAGACCACTTGGGGCTGAGCTTGGTAGTTAGGGAGGAATCTGCCCAGGAACTCTGGCCCTATGGCGTTTCTGTATATCTGTCCAGAAAATTCAAACTTCCCTTTCTTAATTCTCAACAAAAGTTCCTCATGGAGACAGCCAGCCCTGAATCTGTGTCACATCAGACTTTCTCCCTAGTAGAGCTGTGAATAACAACAGAGTCGTTAATGGAGGATGATTGTCCAATGATCGATTTCCTTTGCAGTATACTTTTATATTGCACTTTTCCAATACGGACTATTATTGGTTGTTGGGAAGCCCTGGAAAATGAAAAAGGTGATATCCTCCGTCCTCTGTTGGAGTTGCTTCCCAGCACTTGTAATGTTACAGGAAAATTAGTGAGCATTGCTCCTTCTTACCAGGCACCAATGGCAGACACCTGTAACTCTAGCGACTTGGGAGATTGAGGCAGGAGGAACAAGAGGCTGAGGAAGGAGGAATGTGAGTTTGAGGTCAGAGGCAGCCTGTGCCACTTAGGGAGACCCTGCCTCAAAATAAAAAGGGGCAAAGGGTGCAGCTCAGTGATAACGCACTTTCCTAGCATGCAAAAGGCCCTGGGTACAACCTCCCAGGACTGAAAAGGAGAAAAGAAAAAAATGAAGGGAAAAAAAGAAAAAAGACTAAAAGAAATAAAAAATTATTGCTGCTTCTGAACTGAAGATACCGAACGCATGCGCTGCTGATTCAGTCTGCACAAATGTGATTTGCTTTTATGATTTTGTTTTCCAGTCAGTGCTTTATAGAGTTGAGAATGGTGATAAGGTATTCAGAATACCTAAGTCCTAGACATTGAGCTAGGGCCTTAATACTCATTAGAAAGTTTAAACCTCCTAACAGCCCTGCCCTAGGAGATGTGATTATGACCATTTAGCAGATTAAGGGAGATTAAAGTGACTTGATGAAGCCGCACACCTGAAAAGCAGAGAGCTGGAATTTGTCCTTCTGACCTCAACGACCATACTCCTATCTTCCCTGACTCCATTATGCACATTAATTTTTTAAATTATAAGTGATTAGCTTTAAGTATTCATGCCCTGAATTGACTGAGTGAACGCTCTATAACAGCATGTACGTTTAGGTCCCAAACGCCCACAGTATATTAACATTTCCCCAGGACTGTGAATATAATTCAATCAAAACCATATTGTACCCAAACAGCAAACAGATATTCACGAAGAGTTCAACACTCCAGAAGTATTGATATGCTGCAAAATAAAACACATCAAGGCAACATGCTTAACACTGCATCTGCAAATTGCATTCTCTATTCAGAGACTGGATGGCTTTTTAATTCCAGGCCATTAGTTCAAATCTGTTCTGCATTTGAATTGATGGAAAATTGCTCCCTCCTGACGGCCATTCAGCACTCCACGCTCGTTCTCAGCAAATTGGGGCTCCCTGGAGGCAGATTGCCTATGCACAAACTCTGAATGCCACTGGCCTCTGTCGAACCACATGGCAGAGTTGGGGGAAACCTGAGGAAAAGATCAACTTCCTTTAAAAACATTCCCTAAAGGGACCCAATGCTTAAGGCAAAACAGATGCTCTGAGTAACAACTTCAGCCTGAAGGGAGGCTTGTGCCCTGCCACAAACCATCCCCAAACTCAAATTATCTCCTTGATCATGGCCCCTCTCTTTCTAGTCCTCTGCTTTTTTATGTCTTAGAAGTATAACCCAAGCACGAGTGTGCACGCGACGACCAGAATTCTGGCGGTAGACTTCCTCCATGTAAAATTTCAGGATGATCAGGACTCTTCCAACCTTGCAGCAGGCTATTTGTACATGACACTGTCCAATAGCAGCCCAAACACCTACCATGTATGGAGCACTTAATGTACTAGGCCCTGGGCAAAGTGCTTCCTGGAGATGTACAGATGAGGAAGTGGAGAATCACAAAAGTCGTCATTTCCAAGATCAGGCATTTAGCCAATGGTGGTCCTCGGATGCAAACGAGGTCGGTCTAACTCTATAGCCCAAGCTTAACTGCACAGCCTCCCAGTCACGGCACCTCCATGAGGCTTATCTGTAAAATGGGCCATCTGTAAAATGTCGGGATTTTGAAAGGTCACAAAGTTGCCCAGAGGCATTGTGAAATGTTTTTTGTTTATTTCTTTGAGTGTTGTGATTGTTTGCCAGAATTATTGTTGTCCTTTGAATGTGATTGCCGTTAACTGGGATAGTCAAGCCACATGTGTACTCAGGCAGGGTCCATCTGCCTGCCTACCTGAGGCTTGCTCTATTCTTTGCTTGCTGCCTACTTAGCCTCTCAAGGCATTTGAGTCTGCAGCTGCTGAACACTCTGGAAATGTTTCTTTCCTTCATCATCTATAATCTCCTCATGGCTGAAAGCAGTGTGGAAATAAAGTACACACTAGGAAAGTCAGAGTGAGAGACACTGAAACCAACTGATGGCTATATGGAAAGAGGCCAGTGGGGCTTACAGCAGGAATAGAAGACAATGATGGCCTGAAGTGCCAGTTCTGATCAGTTTTTAGTAGAAAAATGAAATGGTGGGTTTAGAAGGATTCTGAGGCTGGTTTTTTATTTTGTTTTGTTTTGGTTTGATTTCGCAATACTTGGGAGTTGAACTTAAAGCCCAACACATGCTAGGCTAGTACTGGGCTGCACCTTTAGCCCCTTTTGTACTTTTTATGCTGAGACAGGGTCATCTTGCTAAGTTGTGCAGGCTATCTCTGGTCTCGAACTTGTGATCTTCCTGCCTCAGATTCCCGAGTAGCTGGGATCATGGGCTTGTGGCACAGCAAGGCTATATCTTGACAGCATAGAGGGGCATCTCAAGACTGATGCATGGGCTAGGGATGTAGCTCAGTGGTAGAGTGCTTGCCCAGGATGATCAAAGGCCTAGGTTCCATCCCCAACACCTCAAAATAAAAATAAAATAAATTTTAAAACATGGATTTATAAAATCCTTTTAGCCACAGAACACAAACAAAAGCTTGTTAAAGACCACATTAATAAAATCAAAATGGAGTTTCTTGGGCTAGACCAGAGCTGGAGATCCTGAAGCTCCACCCTGCCCACCACTGTCCTTTAATCCTTTGTAATGACTGGCATGCTACCTTCATAGAGATCTTCTGGCTCCATGGAGAATAACTTAAAAATTATTGACAGAGATATTCTCAAAGGTTCTTTTTACACACAGAAATACTTTGATTCCCTGAGATATTAAGAGCCTTTGTTCATAATTGTGTGTATTCTGAGGAAAATGGAGGCTCCCACTTAAGTATGTTTAATCAACCTTAATACAGGGTCAAACCACCACAGGCCAAGCTAGGTTTCCATTTCCATCATTTTCACAAGTGATTGTCCGACAAACCAGACTTCTTCTATCATGTCCTCTGGCCCAAGCTGGATTATTGCACCTGCCTCCCAGCTGGCCTCTGCCTCTCCTTCATCTGCCCTCATTTTCTCCCACGGAGAACAGACCTTTTGAATGGTAGACCAACTCCATCAACTCTCTTCTCTGCTCAAACTCAACAGTGACTTCCCATGTTACTCAGAGTAAGTTTCAAATCCTCATCACAACCTGCAAGTTCCCTGCTATGCTTGCTGATGACGTCCTCACCCACATTGCCCTCATTTAGGTGCTCTAGAGCAGTGGTTTCAAATCACAATTTCTTTTTCTTTCTTTCTTTTTTTTTTTTTTTTTGCGGTACTGGGGGTTGAACCCAAGGTCTCGCGCTTGCATTCTTTGCAAGTGCTGGACCACTGAGCTTCTTCCTCCAACCCTTTTTTTTTTTTTTTTTTTTACTTTGTGAGACAGGGTTTCGCTAAATTACGCAGAATGCCTCTGGTCTTGACCTTGCGTTCCTCCTGCCTCCATCTCCCGAGCCGCTGGGATTACAGGCTTGCGCCACTGCACCCGGCTCAAATCATAATTTCTGATACCCTTTCAGAAGTTGAGGAGATCAAAATTACTTTTATTCTAGAACAAAGATGTTATTTCCCTTCTCATTTTCTCAGACCACAAATAGTTTATTGCTATGGCTTCAGAATCCATGTTTAAAAACTTCTGTTTTTTGAGGTTTGATGTAGTATCAAATAATAACTATAAATATATTTTTAAAAAGCTATTAAAACACTTTTCCACTTTTTCGGCCACAGACCTGTGTGAGGCTGGATTCTCTTTGTATGCAAACACCTGGAAAGGGCAGGCATGGTCAGATGGATCTTCCTCTGAGATCTGTGCATCAATGATGCAGGAGAAGATCTTTTTGCTTAAGGGTTGCTAAACTGGGAATTAGTGAATCCAGGGCCACTGACATCTGCCTCACCTCAGCTTTATGAAATAAGTTCTATCAGCAATAGGAGGGGACAAGGTGGACTCAAAAAGACAAGCAGATCCGTAGTATGGGGTGATAACACCATTTGAGTTCTTTGGTTCACCTGGGCCTGACGCCTTTCATCTCAGTTCTAAGGTTGAGTAAATCCCTTGTTTGGGGCTTATATTGTTTTTTTTGTTGGACATCTGTCTTTTTTATCTGAAATTCCTGACCAAAATGCATATCACTGGTTTGTTGTTGTTGTTAGGTGTTGTTGAGTCAGGTCTGACTCATAGTGACCTTATGTACAGCAGATGAAACACTACCCAGCACTGTGCCCTGCCCAGCACTATGTCAGTGCTTCTCTGTTATTCATAGGGTTTTCAATGGCCGATTGTTTCAGGAATGGGCTGCCAGGTCCTTCTCCCATATCACTAGTAAGTGTTCTTTAAAATCACTTAAAATATTAACTATCAAATAATGATTGATTTCTGATATGAAAGGGAGAGAATACGTGTACATTTCTGCCTCAAACACACATCTTTGAAGGTAGGTTACTTGTTTTGAGAAGCCCTTGCTGATCAGTCTCTCTTTTCCATTCTTCCTGACCACCTCTACCTGCTGGTTGCCTTCTTCTTTGTGACAGAGCATTTAGGCAACTTTCTAACATAACATTTACCACACTACATCCAAATGCTCTGTTTCTAGAACTACTTGTCCCTTTAGATGACAATCTCCCTGAGGACCAGGATTGTCCTGTCTTACACCTTCATATCTAGTACTTTCCTCACTGCTGGGTATATAATCATGACTATATTGAACATAGTACTTCAAAAGTAGCCACAACTTTTTGTCACCACTTCATAGTAGAACTCTAAACTATTCTTCTATTTCCTTTGAAATGTATCAATCAAATATCAACTCCCCTTGGAAGTGGAAACTACAAAACTAAACTGACAAATTATAGTATGATCACTATTCACCTGACTAAATTAGTATAAATTTATCAAAATCAGAAATTCTGAAAGATTTCTAAATCAAACCACCCTAAACTAGCAGATCGATGCTGTTAATTATTTTTAAATCTCAAGTTCAAATTACAGAAAAAAACTATTTGGCAATTAAGCTTGATTTGTGTTATGAAATTTCATCATCTTACATCAAAAGGATTTTTAAAAATCAGATTCATTTTTGCATAAAAATTGTTTGAGGCTAGTATATTTCCAGTAGTTTTGCCCCATGAGGTGTAAAAGCCAGGGCTGGTGCAATCGCAGATCCTGAGCAACCAATGATTCTAACTGGTTGCATTTCAGTGTCAAAAAGTAAGTTTGTTTTCTGACACATGAGCAGACAATAAATCAAATATGAAATCTGCCACTTGTCAAAAGGGAAAATGTCCAGTTAAAGTACTTTGTTGTTGTTGTTAGGTGCTACCGAGTAGGGGTCTGACTCATAGTGACCCTATGTACAACAGGCCAAACAGTATTGTTAGTGCTTCTCTGCTATTCATAGGATTTTCAATGGCTGATTGTTCTTCTGGGGAGAGTGGGTTGCAGGGTCCTTCTCCCAAGCCTACAGCACTGGGTATTCCCAGGCAGTCTCCCATCCAAGTACTAACCAGGTCCAACCTTGCTTAGCTTCAGAGATTGGATGCCATAGTGCTATGGCTGCAGGCCAGTGTTTTTTAGTACTTATATATTCACAGCGTTGGGTAACTATCACAAACAATTCTGAACATTTGCATCATCCTAGAAGGAATCCTGTACTTATAAGCAGTGACTCCTCATCTCCTTCTACCTACCACCCAGCCCTAAGCAGCCACTAGTCAACTTTCCATATAAGTTTACGTCTTCTAAACACTCATGCACAATAGGGGATCTTTTGGAATTGGCCTCTTTCACTTGGCACAATGGTTTCAATGTTTGTCCATGTTGTAGCACATACCCATACCTAACATCTTTTTGCTACTGAATTATGTTCCCCTATATTGATATTTTGGGCTGGGATTTAGCTCAGTTGGTAGAGCGCTGCGCTGTAGTCTCTGAGGTACTGAGTTCAATTCCCAGCACCGCAAAAATGGGAGAAGGACCTGGCAATCCACTCCCAAGGCAATCCTGAAACAGTCAGCCATTGAAAACCCTATGAGGGTTGCTATGAGTCGGATACCGACTCGATGGCACCTAGCAACAACAACATATTGATATTTGCCTGCAGCTGTAGCACTGTGGCCACCGATCCTGTCAGATCTCAGAAGATAAGCAGGGTCCAGCCTGGTTAGTACTTGGATGGGGGACCACCTGGGAACACCAGGTGCTGTAGGCTTGGCAACCTATTCCCAAAAAAACAATCAGCCATTGAAAACCCTATGAATAGCAGAAAAGCACTAATAATACTTTTTCACCTGTTAAAGGTAAGGTCACTATGAGTTGGACACCTACTCCACAGCACCTAACAACAAGTGGGTGTGAGGTGTTTCTGTCTTTTACTAGCGGTGATTTGTATTTCCTGATTGTAAATAATATCGGGCATCTTTTCCTATCTTACTGAACATTTGTATATCTTCTCTGGGAAATGTCCATTCAGATCCTTTGCCCATTTTATAATCTGTGTTGTCTTCTTATTGTGGAATTGTAAGAGTTTATATATTCTAGATAAAATTCCTTCTTCAAAAATTTCCTCCTGAAGCCAGGCGCGGTAGCGCATGCCTGTAATTCCAGCGGCTCGGGAGGCCGAGGCAGAAGGATTGAAAGTTCGAGACCAGAGGCAGTCTGTGTAATTTAGTGAGACCCTGTCTCACAAAAGTAAAAAAAATGGGCTGGGGGTGTAGCGCTGTGGTCCAGCACTTGCAAAGCACCCAAGCATGAGGCCCTGGGTTCAACTCCCAGTACCAAAAAAAAAAAAAAATTTCTTCTTGGTTTTGTAGCTTGTCTTTTCATTTTCCTGGTGTCCTTTGAAGGGTGAAAGTTTTTAATTTTGATCAAGTCCCATTAGCCTATTTTTCCCTTTTCCTCTTTGCATTTTTGTTGTCATAAAATTGTCAAATAACGGTCATGGAGATTTAAACTTATGTTTTCATTTAAGAGTTTTACAGCTGTAGTTCTTACGTCTTTTATCCATTTGAGTTAACTTTTATATATGGTTGGAGGAAGGGATCCAGCTTCATTATTTTGCATGTGGTTATCCAGTTGTCCCAGCACCTGTTGTTGAAAAGACTCGTTTCTATTGAGTTTCCTTGCCACCTTTCTTGAAAAGCAATTGCCTATAAATATTAGGGCTTATTTCTGGACTCTTGTCTTTATTCCATTGAATAATATATCTCTGCTTACACTAATACCACATTACCTTGATTATTATAGCTTTGTACAATGTTTTGAATTTGGGAGGCAAGGGTCCTCCTATTTTGTATTTTTTTTCCAAGAATTTTTTGTATGAGTCCCTTGCATTTCATAAGAATTTTTGGATCAACTTGTCAATTTCTGCAAAGAAGTCAGCTGGAATTTTAATAGGATTTGTATTTGTATCTTAACAATATTAATCTTTCAACTTAATATCCTTCAATATTTTCTAGTTTTCAGAGGGTACAACTTATATTTATTTTGTTTAAAATATTCCTAAGTATTTTACTCTTTTTATGTTTTTCTAAATGGAATTTCTTAATGTCATCTTCAAATTGTTCATTGCAAGCATACACAAAAAATTAAACTTTTTCTATGATGTTATATCCTACAATATCCCTAATTCCAATAGTATTTAGTGAATGCCTTTGGATTTCTTATATACAAGATGATGTCATCTGCAAAGACAAATAGTTTTAACTCTTTCCAATCTGGATGTCTTTTGTTTTATTTTCTTGCCTAATGATTCTGGTTGGAAACTCCACAGCAATATTACATAGAAGTGGAGAGAGTGGACATAGTTTTCATTTTCTGGATCTTAGGAAGGAAAGTTTTTAGTCTTTAACCATTAAGTATGACATTAGCTATTAGTTTTTAATAGATGCCCTTTATCACATCAACCAGTTCCCTTCTGTTCTTGATTTCTTGCGTAGTTTTGTTATGAGGAAGTGTTAAATTTGTTAAGTGCTTTATTTTCCTACCCTTATTCTCCTGATGGGGTGTATTCCATTAGTTAACCTTCGTGTTAAATAAACTTTACATTCCTAGGACCAATCCTGGCTGATCTTGATGAATATCATATTTTATATGTTTCTGGATTCACCTTATGAGTATTTTGTTGAAGATTTTCACATCTCTATTCATGAGAAATATAGGTCTGTAGTAACTTTTTTTTTTCTTGCTTTATCTTTGTGCTTCTTTTGTGTTCATGTGTGTTAGAAAGATACTAGCCTGAATTGTGAAGTGTTCCCTTCTCTTCTATTTTTTTTTTTTTGGATGAGTTTTTGAAGATTGATATTAATTACTCTTTAAATGCTTGTCAGAATTCACCTGTGAAGTAATCTGTGCCTACGTGTGTGTGTGTGTGTGTGTGTGTGTGTGTCTGTGTGTGTGTGGTGTTTTTATTGCTAATTCAATTTCTTTACTTGTAGTCTATGCAGGTGTTGATTTCTTTTGAATCAGTTTGGTAGTTTGTGTCTTTTGAGAAATATGTCCATTTCTTCTAGGTTACTTCATTTGTTGGCATAAGTTGTTCACAGTTATTTCCTTACTATCCTTTTTAGTTCTGTAATATTGATAGTAATGTTTTCTTTTCCACTTCTGGTTTTAGTTATCCATTTTTTCTTGGTCTACCTGGCTAAAACTTGAGACTTTTGTTGATCTTCTCAAAGAGCTTTTGATTTTGTTGATTTTTCTCTATTGTTTTTCCATTTTCCATTTTATTAATTTCTGCTCTAAACTTTTTTCTTTCTTTATGCTTGATTTGGATTTTGTTTGCTTTCTTTTTCCCATGTCTTAAGTTGGAAGGATAAGTAACTGATTTGAAATCTTTATAAGTTTTATGTAGATATTCGCAGATATAAATTTTCCACTAAGTAATGTTAAGCTGTATTCCATAAATTTTGGGGAGTCTTCAATTTCATTTACTTCATGGTATTTCCTAGCTTCCCTTCTACTCTCTTCTTTGACCATTTGTTACTTAGGTGTGTTATTTAATTCCCATCTATTTGTGAATTTTCCAAATTTATTTCTATTATGCAATTCTAATCTCCACTGTTTTTGGAGGACATGCATTGTATTATTTCAATCCTTGTAAAATTTCTGAGGCTTTTTATAATCTAACATATGATCCATCCTGGAGAATATTCATTGTGACTTGAAAAGACTGTATTCTGGTTTTGTTGGTTAAGGTGTTCTAAAGGTGTCTATTAGTTTTAGGTGGCATATGTTGTCATTCAAGTCTTTTGTTATTTTTTATTTCTTACTGATCTTCAGTCTAGTGGATCTATTATTGAATAAGAATTATTTATAACTCCAGCTATTACTGTTGAATTACCTCTTTTTTTTTTCTTTTTCTCAGTAAGAGGGATAAAACCCTCGCCCTCAAAAATGCTAGGGAATCACTCTACCACTGATTTATACCCCCAGCTCTCCTTTCAATCCTACTTCATGTGTTTGGGGCCCATGGTGTTAACAACAATTGCTAAATACATATATGTCTATAATTATTCTATCTTCTTGTTAGATTGAGATAAAGAGGGAACTTTATCATTATAAAAGATCTCTCTTTATCACGAATAATTTTTATTTTATTTTGCTTTTAAGCTTCTTTTGCCTAATATTCGTACAGCCATGCCAGCTTTAAAAAAAAGAACACAGCTGTTTGCAGTACATAGCTTCTTCT